>BQKZ01000415.1:136912-158179 GCA_036244855.1 Temnopleurus reevesii | reverse complement strand
GTTTTGGTATACATCAATTATTATGGATGTATTATTCATTCCAGAGAGGGTTAAAATCATGAGATTGAATTTTGGTGCATGAAATACAACAAAGCGATTGTACGCGTAAATATTGGCTTACACAGCACATATAGTCAACAAGATAGTAAATTTATGAAAAGTTGATTTTGAAATTGGGATGGATTCGTGCTGTGTAAGCCAATATTTTCGCGTACAGATATTTTTGCGATGTTGGACCAGTTTGACATTTTAGTGTATGTACAGTGTTTGTACACATATGAATGTGCATCCAATGGCGTGAAAATTTTTGCAAGGCCAAGGCTGCAAAATTATTCATGAAATCAGAACCACCGAAAAAATTTCAGCTTATACAGTAATTTAATCTTCCCCTTTTTTCTCTTCATATTTCAGGAGCTGATTCTGGTCAGATCTCAGAGGCGATGTGGGAGTACCTTCATGGGATATATGATGGGGGTCCAGAGGTGGTCCTCCGCCCCAACCACCCCGCCCCCATCACAGAGCACCCCCAGACAGGTGGAGGGGGTAGGGGAGAGGAGGGGGTATGCACAGGGAGTGGCGGGAACAGTCCCCGTGAAGATTCATCTTAGGAACCTGAATGGTTATATGCTATATACCAGTAATCATAAATGTTCATTCTTTCCACCAACCCGCCCCCATCACACAGCATCCCCAGTCAAGTGGAGGTAGGGGAGAGGAGGAGGCACCCATGGGGAGCGGGGGAACAGTCCCCGTGAAGATTCATCATAGGAACCATCATAGTTATTATCAATAATTCTTCCGAGAGGGGGCACCTATGAAGAGTGGGGAAACAGGTCCTGTGAAGATTCGTCTTAAGAAGATTCCTTGTTATAAACTACTTACTGAATGCCCAACCGTCATCACGAGGTGGGATCCCTTGTCCCAATCACCCCACTCTCAGCTTTGTGAATTATCAAACGGAGCTAATCTGTGGAACCGCCAATTTCTTTTAATAAGCTTAGCTAAAATTCGTCTACGTTTCTTGTCAAGATTTTGCTCTTATTGGCATTTGTGATTAAAAAATGCTAACTAATCTTGGAGCCGTTGACTTATTAACATGAGATTTATCCTGTAGAGAACAGGATGTTGAAAGGACATTACCTGCATGATTTTACATTGAGTTATTATCAGTGAAGTTTTGGTCATTTTTGTGCTTGATGATTGGGAGTCTGACTTCATTTTTTCGCAAACATGCATGGTCCAGTCAACTGAAAATTGCTCTTTGACAGTAAAATGGGCTTGATGGGTTTACCACTATTCACTATCATCTTGGATGTAGATTATCTGATCATATTTTAGTGTAAGATATTGTGATGATAATTTCAAGTGTTGTAATCTGTGGATCAATATTATCAAAATGTATTTTACATTCTTAATGACAGCTCAATTATTCAATTACTAGGAATATACATTTTGTAAATTATAAGATTATGGGCATTCAACTAGTTCATTTTTGGTGGTTGCTCTAAGAATATTTTGTGTGTGTGCATCATTATGAATGTGAATCTTATTTTGATAACAGTAATATTTATGTTACAGAACATGAAATGCTTTGTGCCAAAGGAATATATTTAAAATATTGTTTAAACCCCGTTGTTAGCATTTCTGCCACTATGACTTTTTAGTGTATTAAAGACTACTATTTGTAAGATGCATTGTGTAGTGGTGTCGACTCTCTCGCCATTTAATCAGAGGATTGCAATTCAAGCTCCAACCATGGCATTAATTTCACTTAGCGAGATATTCATCCACGATGTCCTGCACTCTAACCAGGTGTGATTGGCGTCTAGTTGAAAGTGACCATAATCTGCTCAATCTAGCATTTAGCATCTTGAATCACTCTAATGGAATGCTCCCAAAGGAGCAGGAAATGTGCATATACTGTCTTGTTGCATGCTTGAATCCAATGAATTAGGGTAATGATACCTTTATGTTATTGCGTAACCACTGGGAAAACAGGATGGTGTTTCACCAATCTGTTCTTAGAGTTACAAACTGCTTTAAGAAAGACTGAACTATTGGGGTGTTCAAAAGTTGCAATTGATCGCAAGTTGCAGCTGATCGGAATGTACCAATCAAAATTATTGTTTCATGCGTGTCTTGTTAGAAGGGCATATCAAGCGTGAATGAAAATGTGTGTAACACTGTTACAATTTGCAACAGATTTGCAGTTGATGTTGATGTGCGATTCATTGCAACTTTTGATTAACACCCCCTCTGTCAATGAAAGTAATACATGTTAAATTTTGGTTCATTCAGTACAAGAACCAACTCCAGTCGTTTGATAAGTCATTCTTCAAATCTTTTTTTAACTTGGTGAAACACCATCCTGGTTTGTAAGAATGGTGGCCGCTCCTCTGGTTGAATGAGACACATTATTATTGTTATTATTTATCAAGAGGCATCTAACTAATCTATCTCACCTGGGTAAAGTGAAGCAAATATGATTTAAAATATTGCCACTGTAAAGCTTGGGATAAGAATTTGAACTAACGAAATTTGATCTGTGCATGAAAAACCAATGGTAGTGTTTGATAATCCTCTTTCGCTAACATTGAATTAGACTATTCAGCATGTGGCCATTTTGTCTAAGATCAACTGAAAATTTTAGGAATATGATTTTAGTTGTGTGCAATGGTTTCTAACAATTTTGTCATATCAATCACAATTTGTAGATTTGCTCCACCTTCATTGTTTCTTGACACATTTATCAATTTCTGTGGGCTTGTACAGTGTACATTAGAAAAACAGCAATAATATGATAGATATCAGTGGATAAGAAACGTCATTTGATTTATGTGGTTAAAGTGAGTTCCCATGCCCAGCCCCAAAATATTGATGTTAGGTGTATTGCTTGTTGTCTGGTACCTCTTACTCTGCATGGCAAGATTTCATGTTTGGAACACAATTAGAACTTGTTTGTAAGATGTTATAACAACTCAATTTTGGCTACTGCTTGTACAACTGCAGCATATTCACTAAATTTCAGATCTTTTACACGTTAGCGAGTTGTCATCTTCATGTCATGAAAGATTTTTGGACGCAATTATAAGGGAATTCTAATGAGTGAAAATTTTAAGCAAATTTATGGTCATGAAATTCATGAAAATAAAAATCTGATTTCAGCTTCTACAGTAGCATAGTAGAGTGCATTTTGCAGTTTGATTTGCAAAGGGTACTGTTGATTAATAATAAAGTGCTTTCCCAAATATGTTTAGCAGCTGGTATGTATTGAGTATTTTCTGATAGCAGAAAATCTCATTTGATTTGTCTTGTTTGTTTGTATATTTGCAGATACCTTGTGATGGGTGGATATATTGAAATGTATATTTATGTATGCTAAACTTTCATTAATTAAAAGAAGAGTCTACCCAAAAATAATATTTTTTTTAACAGAAGCAGAAAAAATTGGTGAGTAAAACCAAAGAAGTTTGAAGAAAATCGGACGACTAACAAAAAAAAGTTATAAAAGATGGGAAAAAATGGGCAAATCAGTGGTAATTTCCAGAGATGTTGCCAATTTGATGACATCATGGGTGCACAACTAACCAGAGTTTTCATTATAAATATGTTGAAAAATTCCTAATTTTTACAGAAAGTTGCAGTTTGTATGAATGTACACATGCAAATGGTGGATCTACATATCTATCATACGGTTCTACGGTTAAAGTTTTGAGGAGATCATATTTAGGGGGAAAAATTAACATTTTATGACATTGATATGAATGTAATAAATGGTTAGTTGTGCACCTATGACGTCATCAGTTGCCAATTTGTCTAAATTTATAAACATTCATATCTTTCTTATTAGTTGTTCAATTTTTCTCAAACCTTTTTTTATTTTGTTCTGTTCATCTAAATTTTCTGCTTCTGTTGAAGAAATATTATTTTTGGGTAGACTCTTCTTTCAAAAATGTTTTTCATCTTTTCTTGGAAAAAAAATTTGTCATATTCATCCGCACACTTTGTGTTAATGTATGCACATTTGCAGAGCTGCCAAGTCTCCCTGATTGAGCTGGATACTCCCTGAAAATTAGCTGATTTTTTAGTGAGAATTGTAAGATTTTAAGCAATTTCCCTGATTCATACATTGATTTTCCTCCATTGGATTACTCCCTGATTTCATGGTAAAATCTCCCTGGTATGTGAATTTTTAGGTTGGCAGCTCTGCATTTGTCATTATGTTTGTGTAAGAATTGTAATACAAAGCATCTACACTTGTCAAGACATCTTTGCCTGTGAAAGTTTCCAGATTTATTGGCATTTTGTGAATCTCACCCTTTGTCAAATAGCATAATTTGGAGATTTAATTTATCAACTTAATAGTACATGATTTGTGCCTACCTTTATAAGTCATTTTGCTTTTTGTGTAACCAGAACTAGTTGATTAATTTTTTTGTCTTTTTTATTATAAGAAGTTCATTTCCTTTTGAAATATTAGACATTTATGTGAGTCATTCATTTTAGCAAATGTAATCTGATCAACAGTAAATTTTACAATGATAGACAGTTTTATAATTATTTATAATTTATGAAAATACAAGATTTTTTTTATATAGTGTTTACCAAATATGGTACTGCAGTTGGCTTACACTTCAGTTGGCCTTTTCTATGTTTTGTTTATACAGGAATAGGAAACATGTTTATTTACAAAATTAATTATGGCTTGATTTCTTAGAAAATGTTTTCTAATCATTTTATTATAGTTTGAGAATTATAGCCATTCATTAGGTGATGTGTTCTCTGTAAATGTGCAGATGCTTTTTAGCATACAATGTTATTCATTGAAATACGAAACGTGGTTTTTACTTTCAACTTTAATCACTTATGGTTTATAATTACTCTTTCTTCTATTCTATTGTTTTAGGAGAAAATGAAATATATATTATCTGTGCGAAGTCTATTTGTATTGCCCAGATTGCAAACATAGATTTATTTATTGTCGATTTGAATAAATGTTCAATATGTACATTATATGATGGTCTATCATGTACTTCTTTATAACATTGTCGTTTTGATCACAGAGAAGAGACATGAATGAAGGAGAGATATTTTAGAGAGAGATTAATAATGGGGGAATGTGGAAATTGGAAAGACGATGAAGAAATAATTTGATGTTTAAATTATGCAAAATATATTGAAACGAAAATTTAATTGAATCATATCAAAATGTGACACGGGGTGGATAATATAGATAGTAATGAGAAGAAAAGAAGAAAAAGGAGGAAAGCATCGGGAAAGTGCAGTGGGAAATATGGATAGTTTAAAGAAATTGGAAATGAGAAAAGAAAAAGGGAAAGAGAAGAGAAGAAAAGCGATGTAAAAAGTAGATTAGAATGGAACAGAGAGGCAGTGATGAAGGGGGTGGCCGCTGTATCATGGAAGGGACCGAGGTTACGCCCCGGTCAGGCCCCGGTCACATAGGGCCCCGGAAGCAACACGATTCAACAAGACTTTTTGTTCTGAGGCAGTTAAGGTAACTGTGAATTAACAAAGAGTCGGGGTGAGTCGCGTTGCTTCCAGGCCTCTATGTGACTGGGGCCTTAGATTGATCATAAATGCTTCCCCCCCCCCTCCCCCACCCCCGAAAAAGGGATGAAAACAAAATTATTATAGTCAGAAAAAGATGAACTATAGAAAGAGATCAGGGAATGGTGAACATGTAGGTTAAAGTTGGAAAAGAAATCGTTCAAAGATGTGTGTCTTTCTGACACTGACTGGTTTAAAATTCAATTTACAATCTGGGCGATCGGAACAACTTTCCTTCTGTTCAAAATTTCGGAGTTTTTCTTTATTGATATAACCATACTGTATTATTCATTTGGTAATATTTTGGTTTAAGTTTGTTTATTTTTTTTTTAAGAACTTGTCTGAGTCAAAGCACGGGTTGGGTTGCACGTTGACTTGACTGGATTAATGAATTGGCGCTGTTCATCGAATCGTGCTTACATTTTTCCCGGTTTTAACAAAAAGTAGAATGAATCAAAATTTCAAGAAGTGTTCATTATTTACTTGGCAGTATAGCTTCTCATTGACATCAGTTTTATCGAAAAGTTCGTTCGATGTTTCAATATTTCGTTAAATTCATATCTATATATATTACTATATTATAAATGCATATTTGTTGCAAATGTGTTTCAAGTTTTGATAAACCAGGTATATACACCTGAAAGAAAATAATAGGCCTATATAGTCAATGTAATTATCTGTAACAAATCATAGAATCTGTTATTTACCACGTCTAATTCTAACTTCTTCTAAGACGAACCAACTTATAAAGTCCTAAAATATTCGACTTCACCAGTTACCTTTCGTTAAATTTGTCTTTGAAATTCCATCATTGCGTTTATCCAGATTTGATTCTCAAAGCGAGACTCCAAGAAGCAAACTTTATAGCAGTGTGCTCGTACTGCGGACGGGAACCGAACCTCGAACCTGCTACTCCTCGTCACGATGTTAGCGGTATCAACCACTGATGTCCGTACACAGTTCTTGACTGGTTTAGAAAAAATAACAAGAATTGCGTTCGGACAATCAACGGAGAACACTCGCAATGATAAGGATGATGATGATGACGACAGTGGTAATGATGACGGTGGTGATGACGGTGGAGCAGATAGGTAGACTGGACGAACATCAAGATAGAGAAGTCTTCGCGTTGCAGTTTACACACGGCGGGTATACTCTTCATTTATAAGGTAATTTATTGCAATGAGCCGGTTTTCTACGGTGATTCAAATTCATTCATGATTCTTGAATGTAGTCTCGTGGTATTCATCTGACCTGTAACTAACCATTGAATAATAAAGTGTGGAATCCACTTTGCATACGTAAATGGTTGCTATGTCGGATAAGCCCGGAGCAAGCTATCAGGCGGTTAAGAGCACTCTTTGTGTTATGGCATGCTGTGTCTTTAGCGCATTATAATGGAGATAAAGTCGGCATGGAAAATTAAATCACATATTGTTAAGAACAAACATGTGATTCAATAGGCGGGTTTACTAATAGATGCAAATTTTATGCATATCTCTAACACAAAGGTTGTTCTTGACAACCTGAAAGCTTGCCCGAGGCTTGCCCGACATAGCAACAAGTAATGAATGCAAACTGGATTCCAAGTATTGTAGTCTTATTGTTATCAACCGGCCTATGGAATACCGCGTAACTACCTTAAACGCACATAAATTTGAATATATAAGTAAACCCGCCTATTGACATGAATTGAATTGAAATGATCGATGAACCGTAAAACACTTTCAGCTTATGACATACCAGGCTCAGGCAAGCCTATCTACATGAATGATGCCGAGATTATCAGCATGGGAAAGCTGTGGTGTCATCCTTCTTATGCAGGTGTAGGAATAGAATGATTGAAATCTCCAAATACGAATGTTCAGATTACAAAGTTATATTAAGTTGGACTGCCGAACGACCTTTTTCACATTCGACAATTATTGTGCATCAACAAAGAAATAATTAGTTTTATTACAATATGTATTTTAACAAACAGAAGTTTAAAAAATAATAGTAAATGAAAAAATAAATCGGTAATAAAATGAAATTGAAAAAGAGAGGGATGTATGAATCCATATCGCCTGAAGAAAAACAGACGGTGTGACCAATTAATTAAGGCCCTGGTCACATAGGACCCCGGAAGCAACACAATTCACACCGACTCTTTCTTAATTCACAGTTAACTGCCTCAGAACAACGAGTCGGGGTGAATCGTGTTGCTTCCGGGGTCCTATGTGACCGGGGCTTAAAGAACACGTTGAAAAAAAAAAAAGAATAGTAATATATAGAATTGAAAATATAAATGTCAATAAACGCATATAACTCTTAATATAACGGCAGAAATAACACGAATAAAGAAAAAGAAAAACAGTTCCGATGAGCTTTTGTTTCATAATCTATTCGCAGAATTCAAGTAAATGGAGCAAATTAAGATATTTTGAGTGGGATAAAGATCTGATAAATTTTAATCAATAGGATTTTTATTCGTAAAAGCAGATGATTAAAATACTAACGCGGATTGACTTCGAAATAGCTTCTCGGAAATAATGTCTTTTTAACAACTGGTATGCCTGAACCAATGAAAATGATCCACGTCACAAAATAAGTAAAAGCTGTGTGTAATTTGAAACTAAGTCGTTGCGCTGGCCCATTTCACAGCTAGCAAAACATCGTAAATAAAATGTTTTAAGCGGGCCAGATTGACCTCTTCATCTAATGATAACGCACCTATTGAGATTGTTGTTCTGTATATATCCAGTTAAAAAGATTAATGGGCAAGAAGTTACTCATGCAAGACTGATTTCTATTTGTTTGTTTCCCTCCATTTAAAAAGAAGACGCTGAGTTATTAAACTCGCTCAACCAAATTAATGGCCATCTTCCAGATACAATAGGTAAGGAATGTGATTGAGGAGATTTGAAGAAGTCAAAATAAAATTTCCTTTCATTATGTTCATTAGATTCATAAGATGAAGAGATAATGGTTCAATGAACCGCATGGGAATCAAAATGGAAATAGAGATAAATTATAGTTCTCAGTTTCGGAGCTTAGATAAGATGATAAAACTGGTTACAAGTTAGGAAAAGAAAAATCATCTAGATGTAATTATGGCGTTTTCTGGATCTTATGCGAAAACAATTGCAATTCTTCCGATTTCAAAGTATCTCGAATAGCAGCTAGGAATTAATTTGTTTTGATTTATAAATTTCTGTCATCAGGTGCGTGACTAGGGAGTATCAGAGGAGGCGGGCTTCCTCGTAAAAATATGAAGATGTGAAAATGGAAAAAAGAAGGTATATAAAATGGGTCATATTGCACGAAATTCTTTTAGCTATCCTCTTCTTACAAAGACGTCTTAACTTCTTGTGCCACCCTCTTAACACAGACACAAACGTGGATACGTCTATGTTAAGAGGATGACACAAGAAGTTACGACGTCTTAGCAAGAAGACCATTTCGTGCATTTGGCCCAAAAGTGACGGAACGGCTTGCACCCCCCCCCCCTAAAAAAATGGTGCCCAACTCCACCTGGTTCAAGGGGACAAGGGGAGTCCTAGCTATGAACCATGATCACTGCTACAGATTATTCAAATAAAATTCGTTAAATCAACAAATGTAATGATAAGAAAACACATTTTATACAAACTAATCCTAAATTCTCTTAGATCTCCCATTAAGTTAAATTTGTTTTAAAAAAGACACTAACATTTACTTTCAATTCATTCATGTTAAAACAATCAAACAGGAACATGAGTGTATTACAAACCAAAATATAATAAAAACATGAAGAAAAAAAGAACTTACCAAATTGTAGCTGATGGCTTCTTTAACACCTAGAATCTTAAGAACTGATGACGTCCTTTTCTTGTGGATGTGTTACTACCATGCTCGATATGATGAACATCAAAAAGACTGTCAAGCAATGGATCGCAATTATTGGAGAATGATTCCAAAGTACATCTGAATGCAGTTGAAAATTTCGTTGTTTGCTCCGGTTTTAGACATTAATCAGGCAAAAGTTCTTCAATTTTCAAAGTTCGAGTCGATGATGAAGACATTCTGTAAAAGGTAGGTCGAAGGTTCCAAACTTTACTCCACGAGAACCTTAGAAGAAACTGTTGCCCCCTCCAGTGGGCCCACCTCTTATATAACCCCATCCACCCCCTCCGATCAGGAAGGGTGCTTAAAGATTGGAAAAGGGGGAAAACAACATCACTAATCCGTTGATACCCCCTCCTTAAATCCCCATATCACAAACGCCCTTTTCAAGACGTGGCGACTGCGATCGTCCATTAACCACCAGTGCATTGAAGTCTTTCGAGGGTGCGCCATTTTGAAAGGAAGATAAAAAGAATCCGTGCGAGCCCCGAGTCAAAAGCAACGCCCATTAAAGAACATTTGGGGGTTAATTAAGCACCACCCAAAGAGGTAATAAACTTTCTCGAAGTTGTCTCCGAGCGGGATAACTTTTGTTTCTGGCTCGCCACTCTTCGCCAGTCGTGTCTAAAGGATGATTAAAGAATATCAGGGGATACTGCGCCGTTGAAGCTTATTTGGCACTTGACTTTTTAACTGAACAACAGGGTCGTTTTCATTATGGCAGAGTGGTCGCCCCCTTTATCATTGAGAATTTCATAAAGAATTATAAGACACTGTAGAGTATTCGAGTCCGATTACTTGGGAAGGGTTTCATCAACAGTTTCTGGTCTAATGGAGACACGCCTTTAATGGCTTTGATCTAACTTTATCGCCTTTACTTTTCTTTCTTCTTCTTTAATTTCTTGAGCAAAGGGTTTTTAATCCAATAAGATTGGAGAAGACAAGAACTTGTTATTCGAAGCTTGTTTTAGTTAAATACTATTAGAGAGGATTAATCTTTGTTCAATTTGAAAATTCATAATTTCCACAATTGATTATTTACTATAGGCATATTAATTTGTATGTTTACAAATGTGTATATGCATTGATGAGTGCAAAGAGTAAAGCTCTAATAACTTTCTTCTGTTGGTATTGGTGTTTTCACGTGTTGGATATCGTTTTTCTAAATCCTCATTCAACATAAAAAATTGGGTCTAAATATTAATAGAGATATACAATAATCAATGGCAATAAAGACTAATGCAAACATGTATTAAGAGAACTAATCGGGAAGAGATAAGCAAGAAGCAGGTTAGGATTAAGTTTGTACAGAAGTATCTATCAACCAATTAATCGATATTATTAAGTTTTTGTATAAAGAAAGAAATAGATGATAATGGTGCAATGACAGAAGATATGGTTTAATATCTTGATGATGACTTACAAAAACCGATACAGCTTCTATATTTTCTTCTTTCAATGACTTAATAATTAAGATGTCATAATTGCCAAGCCATAGTCGATATTAAATGAAACTCCTTATAAAGCTGTTAAAAAAGCATGTTTGAATTTTTGAGGTGTGTTGTGATTTGATTTTGTTTATTTTTACCAACAATGTTTTATCTGTGATATCATACCGTATAGTGCTTGATATATTTAGCTCAGATAGGGAGTGATTAGTATCATGTGAGAACCATATTATACATTGTTATTATAGTTATAGTATTTAGCCCTACCCATTGCGTTAAGTTCCTTCATCAAGATATCATCCATATTTTGCTGTACTCAACCCAGGTGAGGGTATACCTGGTAGGAATAGATTCCCCGAAATGCAGAAGCGGCTCACAAGCTGCTTTTGCTAAAGCCAGGGTGACGATACTGCATTACTTGTAGATTGTTTGAAAACTGCTAACAGGGGTAATAAGCGCTATATAAGAACTACATATCATTATTATTATTAGTTTTGAATGAAGGAAAAATAATATTTTGAAATCATATTATTATCGAACCATTTCACATAGCTCTAGAATATTATATCACTGAGGTTCTATAAATAAAATGCCCTATATACGTGTAAATACCTTTGCTTCGATCTTTGGTCTAGTCCAAAAAAAACCCTTCTATTATTGATTTCTTTTCGGCTAGACTCGCCCTAATTTTCTTATTTCCTTCATTTCCGCAATAGAGTCTGAATTAACAGACTTTGGTAAATAACGGCGCCACAGCGGCCACGTACAATATGACTGTAAAGCTGCATTTCGGCGCCCCGCGATCGTATCACGTACGCTTTAAGGGGCGTGGTACTGTCGGCTATTTTGGAATGTGGCGGTTTTTAATGGCATAGTTTATGACTTTCTCCCTAAGAACTTTCTTAATCTCCATTGAAAATAAGCTGTTTTGATACTTTTAAGGCAGTTTAAATGGGAAGACGGTAAGTCAATTACCTACTTAAATCATCATTTAGAAGTTGCTTCTGAAATGTGAAGCCAATTCCACTGTGAAATTAATCAGCTTTGAATTTATTTGTTGCAGATAAAAGCTGCTTGGCATGTAATTTTGCTGTTTATGGTGATGTATTTACAGGCGAATCTCACTGGATACTTATCAAAATGTAATGCATTCTTCATTAATTATTGATGATATAATGAATCAAAATAATTTCATAACGTAAAAACTCTAAATAGCGTCATGACAAAATTAAAACATAACGGGTATAATTTTCATTCAAACCTATCTTTCTAACGAAATACTTCAAAAAGGTGAAAACTGTTTGGTCACTGAAAGTGAGAAGAAGAAACTATTGGTTCTATTTTTTCAACACGAAATCTACTTTGTATCAAATCATTATTCTTTATTTTATTTGATGACAAAATCGACATTTCGGTAAAGCCTCCAATTTTCCTCTTCTGTTGGAAAGAAATGATACCCAACCTCGTTGAATTTAGCTTTTTCTTCGTAATATTCAAATATTCTTTGAGCTTATTATCAAGCCTTTCAATGTGTATTAGTATAGAATTTAAAAAAAAACCTAATGAGCCTTATTCGGCTAATAATATCTGCCCAATCATAATTTTCGACTGACAAAAGAAATATTCTAACTGTCTAAAGAAAAAACAAATTAACATCTTTTAGGTGATATCTTTATTTTTGTATTATAACAGAATAAGCTGAAACCTATCTTACATATTTTGCAATACATATGAAAATATAAATGTTAGTATTTTTAGGCACGTTAAAGCATATCATGGAAATTCGAATGAAGATAGCACTACCAATGAGGAAAATGTGTAAAGCGAAATACTTTATCCAAATGAAAATGTGAAATCATTAATTCCTCACAAAACATAAAAATCGTGGATGAATATTTAATTAGAAAACAAGCAACAATGACAATGGTGATCTAAGTACACAAAGTTGATTTATTTCAATGAAGTTTCGACGAAAACTAAAACTGAAAGACGTATATCAACGTGCTTGTAACAACTTTGGAAATTCATAACAACTTTGGAAAATTATAACAAAATTGCGAGCTTTTGCCCAGGTTGGCTAAATGGTAGGGGTAGTTTAAATATGCACACACCAACAAAAACAATAATTTCATTTCTCTCTGATATTAACAAAATTGTTAAATTTGAGACATTTCAAGTGTTAGATTTATTGTAAATTAAAATTAAATAATTTTCTACAGTATTCTTAAGAATACTTTTCTTTCTTTAAATGAAACAGATCGCTTTGAATAAAAATTCTATTGAGTACCCATCGGACAATGTACCTTGTCAAAATTGACAAGATTACTCTAGAGCGTAAGTTGCCTACCCTTTTAAGAGCACAGATACATTGACTTATCTTTATAATACATATAAATATTGATATTGTACTACGTTAAATATGATGATAGATTATTCAATTTGAATATTAATTAATTAAAGAAATAACAAGCCTGTTTGTTCAAATCTTGAAATATTGAAACACAAGCCATGTTATTTGAAATAATGCAAAAAAATGCATCAACATTTCATTATAAAGTTATCTCAATTGCCAAAAGTTTATTTCATTAAAAATTGCATTTGACTGTTTCTGCCCCTTATTCATATACAATACACACACATTAGCTATGAATGGGTGATTTTTGTCAGTACATGTATTTTCATTTACGTTTTTTTTTTTTGCACACAACGCCGCATACTAAGTTATATGTTGTTTTAGGTTGGGGTTAATGAAATGAGGGATTAGACAAAAAGATTACTTTTTAGTTTAAATATATGCATTTGCAGATAATTTAGGAGCAATCTCTTACATTCAATGTCTAACATATTCACTACATATTGCAGAATTTCATTTTGCATCTGTTTTAATTCAACTTGAACGAATGAGCTGATTTGGAAATGAATTTTGTGAAAATCTATTCATCTAAATCTGCTTCTTTCCACAGATGATAGTGATTGTAGAAACCCAAAGTTTGGTTAACACCCATAATCCATAATTTTGTCTGAATGTATCCTCATAGACAAACGCCCTTAATCTCGCGTTACCGTTATAAAAAGTCTTCTGGCGACACCTTACCCCCAAAATAATTGACAAAAATTAACTTACCTTATATCCATTCGACTGTGCTTCCCGTTACCCATCGTCAGACCAACCAGAAATCTCCTTTTTATCGAAAATGGCAATTTCTTAAAATTTTTGATAATATTTCAAAGCTTTTCTGCAATATCATCGGCGATTGTGGAAGTTACGAAGATGGCCACATGGTCTTTGAAGCGAAGTTTCGATCTTTAGCGGTTGTAGTCTTTCACACACCCCGGGGCGTTGTATAGGGACCCTTTATGGACATGTTACGGCGACCTGCTAAAAAGGACTCTATACCCCGCTTGCTTGGAACACACAGTCACACATCAATAGTAATCGGCCGAGTAAAATAGATAATTCTATTGTTTGGTGGATCTCCTCAGTTTAGTATACGTTCTGCTATATAGTTATATACCGCCACAGATCTATAGGAATAAAGACCCCAATAAGATATTAAAGTTAATGGTGTTTTCTGGGGGTATAGTCCGAATAAATATGGATATTTTAATAATCTATGAATATTAATAGTCATTAAGATGATTTTACACAAATAGCAAAAACATATCTCTTTATGTCTTTATAAGTATTCGTAAGTAATTATGTTTTTCGCCCACGAGACTGAGGTTTTGTCTTAAAGTTAAAATGTGACATTCCAATAAAGTTTGTAAATATGTTTTAAATATAGGACGATATTCCTGGGAGGGAGGGGGGCAACAAGGCTTGGTCGTTATGATGATGGTGGTGGTGGTGGTGGTGGTGGTAGTTTCTGCGATGAGAACGAGATACATACCAATGTGTTGTATTTAAAAGCGGCAATATCTTATAATGATAATTATTATAAATGAGAAGTTTAGCCCCAAAATGTATGTATTGCGTTTCAAGGTATAAAGATAGATATATAAGTAATAAGCGATTCTTATTCAATGTCATTTTCAGATTTGCTCTTCCTTTAAAAATAGTGATATCGGATTTCTAAAAGTGTTTTGTTATTTTACAAAGACGAATAAACTTGTGAATTGAAATTACACTACAATGAATTTGAGTGACAAATGTTAATTACATGAAATGATATTTTGATAATTACAATATATCATTTAAATGAAAGCCATTATTCTATAGATATACTAGGATCATCCTTCTTCAAGACACATCTAACATTTGACAAAAGAAGAACATGTCTCTTAATTTTGCGCCAACTCAAGATGATCTTTCCCTTCTGAAAGGTGTCTCGCCGTTCAGTTATGGAGCGTTTCTTTGGCGCTCAACTTTTATTGATCTGTTTTAGCCCCTTTCACAAAGGGCTGATCGTTCGAGAAAGGGCTTTCATCATCTGAACCCAAATAGAAGCCCCAGTATATCGTCCATTTCAATACATTCCATTCATCTTAATACTATAATACTCACTCCTCATATACCGTCTTAAAGGGTGAGACCGCAGTTATGCCGAATAAAGTTTGGATGTTAGTAAAGATACAAGAACACAAGAATAAAGGTGAAGTTTAAAAAAAAAAAAAAGTAATTTTGTACGAAAGCCTATTGCTGCCACCTTAAAAAAAATTCTGCAAAAAAAAAACCCAAAAGATTTTTTGTTGTTGTTAGTACCAGCCAATATTGCTGCAAAAAAAAGATTTTTTTTCTCTCTCTCTCTTTTTTTTTGGCAGCAAAACGGTTTTTAAAATGGCAGCAATTGGCTTTCGTAATTTTGAAATATTTTAGAAATCTTGGAAATCTTGATAATTATTCTTATCGACCCAAAAACGTTGATTTTTTTGGCTTTTTCCACACCTCCTGGGCGAGTGAAAACTCAACATACTATTTATTAACCATTTGTAATAAAACATTATGAATAATTTGACAGTTAAACTCTCCTACGTCTAGAAAGAAAGGGTTAAAAACTTCCTATATTTCTTTTCGTCTTTATAAACATGTTATAACAGGGGCGAATTGAAGATTTGTCAAATGGGGGAGACCATCGATAGCTCAAAATAACAAAAAAAATCACTTTACTTCCTCACTTCTAAACGTACCAAATGGGATGCGGTAGGAAATTTCTGCCAACGGATGCCATTTCATATTGAAAAAAACTCTTGAAGCTTGTCCGACATAGCACCAAGTAATGGATGCAAACTTGATTAGAAATATTATAGTTTTATAGTTACGAACCAGTTGAAGGAATACTTATACGCTTGTTAGCGAGAATCTTATATAAATTTGAATCTATCAGCACACAGGTCTATTTGTAACTCCCTGGGGGGGGGGGGGCATCATGCTGCTCTTTGTGCTGCCAGTGGAACGGGGTGGGGTACCTGCGGTTTTCATGGATCCATGCACATACCTGCCAAATGTCCCGATATTCGGTGCTGGTTCCGACATACCTATCCCGATTTCTAATTCAAAACATACCACAAAAATATTTCCTAACTCCGATTACCCCCATCTAAGTGTAAAAAAAAACTTTATCAGTAAAGAAAAAATGTTTCATAATGATATTGATGCAATGATCATTGGCGCGCAACCTGTACCAACTGGGGTTTTACCATGTTGTCATGACCCCTTGCGCGAACTGTATTCATTGCTGACAGCTATGGATCAACCTTTATTATAAGTTAAGTTACCCCTTTAAAGTATCCCTTGAATGACTCTCTCTTTCATCTTGGTACGCTTTTCCTTTCCCTTGTGGGGCCATTATGCTCTCGGCGTCCCTTTCTTATTCATCCGAGGGTTTCACTATTATCATTTCTTTCAATAGATACAAAAGGACATGTTTTGGCCAACAGAATAATCGGCGAGTTTTATGACCAATGCTCCTCCGTTTGGTCTTTAAGTCGATAGGCTCGAGTGAAGTCCCTCTCTATCATCAACATAATTTATGTTAGAAGAGGAGGGATGTAGCTACAATTATTGCGATTAAAACCAACCAAATATTTCTATATGTAAAGATATACAGGTTGAATCTCCTACCTATTTTTTACACTGATAGTTTTTCTTCTAATGTCTTTGAAATGTCCTTTCTATGCTTCTCTCCGTCACATTCGTGATTTTTTTCTCTCTCTATTTTTGAATGTTCCTTAACTATTTCAATTAGGTATGTATTATGTATCTTATGTTTTGTATAGTGCATATTTGTATGTATTTTATATTTTATATTTTTAATCGTATACAAGTCCCATTGATAGATCAATTCTATTATTAAAAGGCTACTCTGTACAAAGAAGACCTAATAATAATGATAATTAGATATCCGTTTTAAGATGCGAATGTTTTATCAAGGAGGTCATAGTGATATTTCCAAGAAACAGAGAATTATCTTTATCGCTATGTTGAGGAGATTTAATGATTTATTTTGGTCATTTTTTATTACTTATTCTTTAAAAAATGCCCAATGGTATGTAGCAATGCTTTGAAGCAGTTGCACATTCCATTTATGTGCTTTCATAACACAGTATGACAGAATATGCGATGAATATATATATATATAAGAAAAGGATCTTGCAACACCCATCAACCTATCCACCGCTTCCATTTACCGATTTTGCTTCCAATTCATCGATGGATAATTATGATGAATTTAGATTAAAAGGCGTTTCTCAGTCAATGCTGAATATTCACGCCTATGCCATATAATACATGCAGTAGAAATAATTGTGAGTTATATCTACTTTTTTTCATCGATAAAGGCAATAGTATAAAACGAAAAAAAAAATGTGGATCATAAAGCAAATGAAACTGATGTAATGATATAATTTCCATTTTTATTTGTATGGAGCTATGATACGTCTATAAACAAAAATTCATAAACGATGGGACCAATAAACAATGTATAAATATAGTGAACACGCCGTTGCTTTCACGTGCTACTAGCTCGACAATTCTTTGAATTTTATTGCAAATATATCTTTAAAAGATGATGAGCAGAATTATTCTTGAACGGGCAAAATAAGTTAAGAAAGATTTTATATGTATTTTATTAAGATATGAAATTATCCAACAAAGTATATAGAGGGAAATTACTTCGAAATTTGGAGTCAGTATAACAATGACATACAACAATGAATATCTATCAAATACGCATTTAAAAAAAACGAGTATCTTGTTTGTAAAATAACAACGGCAACATTGCAGAAGCCATTTTACAAAAAAAAGGGAAAAAAAGATAGAAAACTTTCAGTTTCAATTCAATTCAATTCAGTTTTATTAAAATCATAATCATCAAAGTACAAAATAAAAGTTCGAGGACTAATAACATTTTGTTTACAAGCAAGACATAAAATAATCAAATCAAAATCTTACATACATGTGAATTTTACGCTAAAATTACTGGAAATGAGAAGTAATATGTACATTAAAAAGAGGGCAGTCCCAAAAGTAGAAAGAAAAGAGATATAGTAAAGAGTAATTGAGAGGAGAAAGACGAGACGAACTCGGTGTCACAAGTAATTAACTTCATAAAGAAGATTATTCGCCTAGTACCGAAATGAAATCGACGAAAGTACTTAATCATGACTGAAAATGGTTTAATCAGATAAAATAAAAGTATCGTAGAATTATAGAGCTGACATAATCCCCACCTCTAGGCCTTCCATATTACCACCGCCCCTCCCGTCTTCCCCTCCCCGTTAATACGGCGGCTCTGGTATTACCCATCCCGCTTCTGAATGGAAACCCTAAATCGATAATTCGGCAGACACCTTATAGGATTACATTTTAAACACGTTTTTGTGTGTGGCTTGTTACTATTTTTCTGAATGACATGCGAAAACGGCAAACTTTCGGACAGACCTTGAATAAAGGAACATGAGACCAGGATGACTGTGTTATTTGAATTGCCATTAAAATGAGCCTTATGATGAAATTTAGTTGATTCAATCATTGGGAATTATTCAATGTGTCGGTCAGATATGATTATTTATATCTGATAGCAACCTTTAATGTCTCCGTCACAAAGACATGAAAAGATAAAGATGAATTGAGAATTAACCGACGTGGCTTAACATTTTGCAGGAGCGCACCATGATACCCCCAAATAATAATAGATGTTCATGGGGAAGACGATAATGATGATGAGGAGGAGGAGGGGAGGAGGAGAGGAGGAGGAGGAGGAGAAGGAAGAGGAGGAGGAGAAGGAGGAGGAGGAGAAGGCTTTTGATGATGATTATGATGATAATGATGATAATGATGATGATGATGATGATGATGATGATGATGATGATGATGATGATGATGATAATGATGGTGGTGGTGATGATGATGGTGATGGTGATGATGATGATGATGATGGTGGTGATGATGATGGTGGTGATGACTATGATGATGATGATGATGATGGTGATGATGATGATGGTGGTGATGGTGATGGTGATGATGATGATGGTGATGATGATGATGATGATGATGATGATGATGATGAGGATAATGATGGTGATGATGATAATGATGATAATGATGATAACAATAGTCATGATGATGATGATGATCATCATCATTTTTCACATTCTCATATTTGTTGCTTCTGGGGAACGCACAGAAAAGAGGTATAAATATGTATTAAAACGAAAGTTTGTATATTTGTTTCTTCAGCGGCCATGAATAAGCAAAAAGATACATTTAGTTTTAATCCTTTTTAGCGATCAACATCAATATTACTATTTGTGGCTATTTCTGGCATTTTCAGGTTGCAATGCAAAAGAATCATCCTATGTATATGATCAGCATTTAAAAATCCTAAAATATATATTTTTTAATGTTGGCAAGTTTATGCTGACTTCAACTTTGTAGCATGCAAGCATTCAATTCAATTCAATTCATTTATTTTCACTTCATCAGAAATAATACAAAGTATAATGAACATTTACAAAAAAAAGTTGAATAAAACTCTGTATTACAAAAGTATAATGAACATAACATTGACAATTATTGTACAAAGCAGTTAACATACAAAGTAAAAAAAAAATACATTTTATGGAGTGCTTTCTTTCTTTTTTTTTAATGATAGGAATACTGATGAAGTGGAAGGGTCCGCTAAAAAGCAATGCTTGTAGAGTGCGGATGTGGGGCGGTGCCAAATAGGGATGCTTCCATTACAAATTGAACAGTATGTAATGAAAGTACATTGTATTCCAATATCATACACCCAGCATTTTCACATCATATCTTGTGTTCCATCTACATTTTCCCTCCTTGTGGGAGAGGAGGGGGGCGACGGTCACCATATCCATTTTATGCAACAATGACCAGAATTGCATTTTCAAATACTTTAATCGCGGAGACAATACGGATAAATCGTTGCATTTTCAAATCGCGGGAGCAGAAGAATGTTAAGCCCATAATAAGTTGACTTTGATTTTTTCATCCTCTTTTGTGATATTCAAGGGCTCCTCGTATACTGAAATAGGATTAGCCAAATAGAGGACGCTTAAACCTCGTAAACATATCTATATAGATCTCCCTCAGAGAAGTTGTTTTTCTCAAGTAAACAACCCTCGCTTTTATTCGAAAAAAATTATCCACCCCTCCCTCTCATTACTACTGGCCAATTTGAAGATCTATTTATTTGTGGAAAAAAGGTTAAACAGGAAAGCTGTTCGTGTCTTTAAGTCCATGCGCGCACCCAGGATTTTGGGGGGGGGGGGGGGGGGCTGAGCACAAATTTGGCACCCCCTCCCGGCTGAGCTGACAAGCCAAAAAAGAGAAGGGTTTCAACTCGAATTTTGGGCCCCCGCTCCCCCATTTTGCGCCCCCCGGGGGGGGGGGGGGGGGGGGGGGGGCTGAGAAGACCTGACAAGCAAAAAAAAAAAAAGAACAGGTAATCACCTAAAATTTGGCGCCCCTCCCCTTTCAACGATTTGGCACCCCCTTTTAAGCAATTCTAAGGCCTTTTGCCATCGAATTTTGGCGCCCCGTACCTCTGACCCGGGGGGCTAGCGCCCCCAAAGGAAACGGTGCAATAACGCACCCAAACAAGTGTTCCCAGTGTTGAAAGGGTCAAAATTGCACCTGTTTTTTTTTCCAACTGTGTCCTTTTAAACCATTTGACAACTTGACCCGAGCGGTTCGTGTACAAAGTTTACGGGAATTATAGAATTCAGTAGTCAATGGGTAAAAAAATGTAATAAAACTAAGAATATCATCAATGAAATAGTGAACATTGACATGAGAGCGCTCCATTTATTTTTGTGAAAGAGGATATTGAGCCTCGTCGCGCAGCACTGAAACAGATATATATATATTGTAGCAAATCAATTCTTTCTTTCAATTTACATGTCCAAGAATGGCCGGACACCCCCCCCC
>BQKZ01000415.1:85852-91607 GCA_036244855.1 Temnopleurus reevesii | reverse complement strand
TATCTCCTGCCTTCTGAATGTATTGTGCAATTCATTTCTTCTATTGCAGGCAGTGAACATTGAATATATACATGTTGCATACAAATACTTTGAGTGCTTTTTCTTGCAATAATTGAGCACGATTTGAACCATATTGTAACATGCAGATTGTTGTGATTTTTTATTGATATATGAATAATAACAGTTTCAGGATCTAACCTTGAACCTTAGTCCTTGATGTTTGTCTTTTCTCTTCAAGCAGAAGTAACCAAATAAACTCAGCACTTAATTGTAAGTATAACTTCATTCCTCAAGTTTATTTAAGTATACTGTTTGTAAAACTGTAGTGTTTATTAGGTCTGATGTCTATATGCTGGTTATCTTCTACTCTTATTGAAGTCAAGGCAATATGAATTCAATATAAATCCCTGAATTTTATAAGGTCAACTATGAATTTATCCGTTGTTATTACTGAAGTGAATATTTACCTGTTTGCATTTTTATATTTACCATTGCTCTGAGTAACATATTTTAGTGTATCTTGTCTTTTGGCAAACTTTTGGCAGTCATTCGCATAAAAGTGTAGGTTTTCTATGCTCATTTCCAAATTGATACAGGTTTGTACTTTCACGCAAACTTGTATTGCCCAGATTTCAAAGTGCTAGTTTTACTAGTATGCAAAGAAACTCGTTTTGTTCTAGGCAAATTTACTATTCTGAGGCGGATAATTTCTATCCTGATCCCTCACACCAACTACTGAACTATGGGTTGGGTTGGGATAGGAATTCTAATGGGGAACAAGGCCAGAAAGATGGCCACGGCCCAAATAATATGTCTATCATCAGGATAGTGCATTAGGTTTCAGACATGTTAGGAATGATTATGGAGAATCAAGAGGCTCTTATCAGACAAACGGTAATGTTAGGTATGAGCACTTTGAAGAGGATTTGAGAAACTACTCTGGGGATAATTATAGGAACAATTATAGTTCGGACTATGGTAGATATGATCAACCATCCAGGGGATCTGGTCATGGTGCTGGGTATTCCTCATCGGATCATGAAGGTTATCGCTCATCAAATTATGATGAGGGGTATCGTTCATTTAATGATGGGGGATATTTTTCATCTGATCAGTCCCCAAGGTCATGTGATTATCCCGGTGTTGTACCGTCAGATAGTTTCAGCACATCTGAATCTTTTGATTACACCAGTTCTGTGAACACGTGTAGTCAAGTGCTAGATTCTAGCTATCTTCCAGAAGATCCTCTGCCGGAGTCACAAAGCCATTTCCAGGGATCCAATTTAACTGAAATAAATGACCACCTTGCTTCCCTTGCTTCTCAATTACATCGAGAGCATATTATCCAGAAATCAAGCATGTCCCAGTTAAATAAAGTTCTTGACTCCCTGGCTTCCATGGCTCCACTACTAACTCAATCATACTTTCTTACCAATACAGTAGGTTTATCACATCTGAATGATATCCTAAAATACCTTTCTTTCACTCTATCTCTAATGGATGTCCCCGACAGGGAATTAAACCTATCCAAATTGTGTACTTTTATTTCTTCTGTCTCTTCACTGCTGTCTCAGGAACATATTCGTGACACTTTGGAGATGACAAACCTAAATTTCCTTTGGAATTTCCTACGTCCCCTTTTAACTTCTCAACAATGGGAATCTCTTTGGAAAAGAGGTCGAAGAGACTTGTCTCCGCCTCTTATGGCTGACCCAGGTCAGGGAGCTTGCTCATCAAACGAGCAATCTCCATCTTCATTAGAATTAAGAATAAATTCAATGGAATCTAGTCTCCTCAATTCATGTGAATCCTTGAAAGAGCCAAGTACTTATCTAACGCCTGATTCTCTTTCTAGTAATCATTCAGATGAACATGTTAACTAGAAGCCTGATGTGTCCTCAGCTAAGCTATGGTTGAGTGATAATCAAATTGATGTCTCTCCTCAAGTAGAGGAGGTCGGTCCTGTAGGGGATGATGATTCCACGGAAAATCACAATAAAGGTGTCTCTTCCTGGGATGAAGGTATGACGGGTTTGCCCAAACAGGTAAATGCTATTATTAATAAATTTCCTTCCCAGTCATCTCGGGCAATCCCCCATCTACAGAAATCCGTCCTCGAGAATGACATTCAGATTGATACACCCAACACTCAATCTTTGCCAGTTGAGCCTCAGAATATCGGCCTTTTTAATTCTGATTTTTGTTTTGGCTGTGACCAAGTGGGTCACGTTGACAAAGACTGTCCAGAATCCTTGCCAAAGGAGTTTAGTTCCTTATCTGTGCATAATGTATCTGATGTTGTTTGTAATGTAAATAAGTGTACTTGTGGCACTGTAAATAATGATGATGCCACCATGCCAGAGGGCAGTCGAGCCTCTACAGAGGGGATCGAACATGGGCAGAGTGTCGTTGCGAAGTTGCCTGGGGAAAGTACCCCACACATGTCCATCCTCGATCTCCTCTCCTCTGTATCACCAGAGTGTGACCGAGGTGCTTTGGGGTCACTTTGGCGTTACCAAAGCTATGACCGTATGTTTGGTGACCAGGCACCTTATTGTTTTTGTCGTTGGGTGCTTCCTCCCTGGCCTCCACCTCAAATTGGTAAATGTATAGGCCTCCTCTTTAAAATCCAAGTTGGATAGTTTTGTTCCCGGAGGAGGTAGCAGTCAGTTGCTGAAAGTCCCGCAATTGACCCTTTTTGTATTTAATTTATGGCTGAGTTTCATTTGCCATAGGAAAATAAAAGAATTGAATTTTGGCTATATTTTATTTCAGGGCCACTAAAGAAAAAGAAGGGGGTGAAGGTCCACCACGGAAATTTATACCAAATTATTTTACATTCTGTGGTGGTACAGTCAAGTATTAAAACTGCCCATTTAGAGCTACGCACATATACTTTGTCAATTATAATACCGAAGAAAACATTTTACTGGTGTAAAGATGCAAAATCTTTACACCTGCTTGATATTTCGGTGAAGATTTGCCAAGCTGGCATTAGATCTTTTTGTATTTTATAGTGTGAGAAACATTTTCATGCAGAAAGTCAGGCCCTGTAAACAGCCTGTTTCACTTAGTTTGTTATTCAGAGATTCCTCATGAAAATATAGGCTGTTTTATGCAAAGTCTTCTCAGCTCTTTCGAGTTGAAAAATATTGAGGCATTCTATTTTGAGCTCAAAATATTCTGAAGAATACTTTTGTAAAGGTCACATTGTACAGACCTATAGAGCTCAAGCCCAATTGTTTTGAGGCTAAAGAGATGTTTAACTTGCAATGGCCGTTCAAGGTTAGAGTATTGGGCCTATGCCTGCAGAGTTTTATCAGGCATCATTTGATCCTTTAGTCATTTATTATTCAATGCCTCAGCTTTAATATATATTTGACATGAATGTGGTCAGAGTTAAAACCACATATTTCTAGAGGTTTACACTACTATTTCTTTCAACTTTGAAGCAGGTCACATGCACATTTTAATATATTGATTGCTGAAGGGTCATATTAATTTGTACCAGACGTTTTGTGAACTACATCCCTCCGTAAGAGTTCCGGTCAGTTCCATACAGGATTAACCTACACGATCCCTATTTTATCTTTATTGAGATTGTGATTATTATAATCGCAATCTGAAGGGACCGGGAGGAATGTAGTGATCGTGGTATTTTTAATGTACACGTTTGTTGCATGTCTTTGTGTAGGTAACGATGTCTGGTATGTGAAATGTACTTTGCATGTGATTATGTTGAAATACGATCTATTGTTTATGCTTGTCCCTGATTGGGCCTCCTTTGGAGGCGTTCCCGCACCGTACGTTCGGTAGTTCACGTCGGGGCTTGTGAGAAGATTCACATACACAGTTTGTCACAAGTCTTCAACAAGAACAGTTTGTCAAGAGTTATCAACCAACACAGTTTGTCACAAGTCTTCAACAAGAGCAGTTATACAGTCAAGTTTATCTACAAGTTCAAGTTCCACAAGTTAGCATATCAACAAGTTTCAAGAGTCAATGATGTTCACCGAGTATCGCCAACGAGCATGGATTACCGTCGATGTAGATCTGTGCCAGATGTTTTACAGGTGAGTATAAGTAGTTAAGTTAAGTGTAGTTAGTAATTATATTAGAAGTAGTTTAAGGATATTGATTCAAGAATGCCTGATATATGCACTTGTCTAATTGATCATGTTTGATGTATGAATGCTATGCTGATGCTGTGTCTTACCCCATATTAGTTCAATATATATGCCTTTCCACTCTGGCTTTTACAACAGCTCCTCGAATAAGCTCCTCGAAGTAGGGGGGCGTGGGGGTGGGGGTACAAAATTTAAAATTTGTCGAGCCCCCGGGTCTCGAAATCCTGGGATGCGCATATAGGATCCACACATGGTCTACAATATACCGTTCATATTATAACACACATAACAATACACCTAAAGATTACTTATTCTTGAAATAAATAAAGTACATTTTTATTTCGAGTATTCCTGACACACAATGTAATAAGTCATGTCTCAATATTTCAAACATCTATCATTATAGTCACAAATTTTCAATTATAGACAATGTATAAATTAGACTTTATTTAAATGGTATTGCACATCAGTCATCTTTGGTTACTAGTTAATAAATACAGTTTGAAACGATTAAGACATATAAAGCATTCAATTAACAAGCACGATACAGTGTTCCAATAGGCGGGTTTACTAATGAATTAAAATTTTATGCGTTCTTTGTACACACAACTTGTTCTTGACTACCGGAAGCTTGACCGAGGCTTGCCCGACATAGTAAAATGTAATATATACAATCTGGATTCAAAGTACATGTATTGTAATTATATTGTAACTAACCGGTCTATGAATACGGTCGTCGGCAAGAAACTCGTATATTTTAAATATATGCTAGTAAACATGGTAAACCGGCCTATATGACAAGGAACTTTAGGTAAAACTACTGCTTACCGGAAGTCTCCTAAAGATTCAGCCTCAGCATCGGCATCAGCATTATACGGAAGTATAATAGGTATAGTCCTGTGTAGTTCTTCCGGTCACTTTATCTTTTATCAATCTTGTTAGAACTGAGAGAACATGCGAGTCCGAGTTGGATGCTCAAATTTGGTACTGGAGGTTTGACCAATGGATGTTGTTGAGCCTCCTTTTGAAATTTGTCAGGCTTGTTGCATTCACCATGGATATGGGGTTCCGGTCCGTGATGATTCTCTGGCTTTAAGCCCCGGTCACATAGGGCCCCGGAAGCAACACGATTTCACCCCGACTCGTTGTTCTGAGGCAGTTAACTGTGAATTAACAAAGAGTCGGGGTGAATCGTGTTGCTTCCGGGGTCCTATGTGACCGGGGCTTAACTTTATATGCTTGAGTCGGTAATCATAATCAACTTACAATCTTATACGAATTCACTGTAAGCAGATCAGAGGGACAATGGCATTTCGGCCTCATAAACACATAAGAATGTACATCCCTTATTCATTGTGCGACGCAATGCAAGTTTGACATTTCTCCGCAGAATAAAACTGAAAAGAATTATTTTTGTGCGTAGTCATTGTGAATGCTTGAATGAAGATGTCCCTTCTGCTCACTGTGATTGTATGTCTTGTATTTTCCTTAAATTTTCATTTGATTTTCTTCAGTGTTTATGTTTTGTCATGTAGGAAACACGTTACATTTTCATATTTTTAAACACCTTACGAATCTTTCATTATTTTAATGTTGTCAATTTCGAAACGTTTTTTTTTTCAACATTT
>BQKZ01000415.1:78352-83352 GCA_036244855.1 Temnopleurus reevesii | reverse complement strand
ACTTATGAGTGGTACTGAAATAAAATATAGAATACCAACCCATAAAATCTTTTCCAGAGTTATGCCATCATCAAGCGTGATATTCCAAAGCACCGGCGTCACTGCAGCTAGGACTAGAATGATGGGTCGTTTTGAGTAATGGTCGAGATGAGAAATATGCACCTTGACGTTCCTTGGTTCGGGCACGTCCACGTACCCGAACTCCGAGTCGGCCGGTACGCCGGGCGGTCGATCTGTCATGGCTAGGACATGGATGTTCGAGTCAGGATGCCCGACGCAACTGTTGGAGGTCACAAATTCGCCCTTATATGAAGGTCTGGCCAGCGACCGAGGGTTGTCTTTCACGATATGACACTCTCCAACATGAACTGAAATGCAAATTTAAAAAAAAATTGTATTTGCACTGACTCCATTGAATTAAAATCAACTTTACATATCGCTGTGAGGAACAAATCCAAAATTGGATTGAAACTTTTAGATTAACAATTCCAATCAAAATTTGGTTCAATCCCTTACTACAATCCAGTAGCGGATCCACGGGGGGCGTCCCGGCGCACGCCCCCCTATTTTTCGGCCAAAAAATGAAGGAACAAGGGAAAAACGAGAGGGAATTCAGCATTGTATATGATCACTCACTTTATATATATATATATATATGTATATATATATATATATATATATATATATATATATATATATATANCTTTAAAAAAAAATCCTGGATCCGCCCCTGCAATTTGATAGATTGAAATTAAATCCAAGTGAATTTAAATGGTTCATTAACCCCAAATTGCAAAGCTTTCATGAAAATAAATTAGATGTATATAGATACGGAATTAAAGTGACATTCATTACATGATTTACTTTCTAAATTCCTTGGCTAGAAAAGTAAATTTAGATTTACAGCCAGGAACCAATCCAAATTGGATTGAAATTTGCAATCACAAAGTGTTAGATTTCAACTTTCTCACAAAATTGCACCTGGCATTGCGATGGGAGGTATCTTTACATCCATAAAAAACGTGCATTTTAAGATGCGTTTAAATCAACTTATACAGTATAAAATCTTACATAAAAGTTTTACAATTACAGTAAAATCTATAAATACATAGGAAAATATAGTAATAACAATACTGTTTTTACATGAGTAAAACCAAATATGAAGCAAATAGAATGCAATACTCTCTTCACACCAAATATTAAATGCTAAAAATACACAGCATTTTAATACTTATTAATTGTAATTGCAAATTATAATTATCATTATTTGTAATTGCACAATATCTTTAACCTATCTCTATGTGTTTATATGTATCACTTCAATGTAGCAGGTTTTTCAGTCTTAACTAGTAATCAATTCCCTGTCACTGTCTATATGTCTTTTAAACTGGCGCTGGCTCATCTTTTAAATGAAGGGCGGAATTACCCTTGGACAGATTTTGAAAATCTGTTAAAATGGAGTTAGGCCCCTTTTTCAATCTGGTATACACTTAAATAGAGGACAGGATGTAGGATCTGGGGCCTGTAACATAAAAGAGATACGATTAATCTTGCAATTAATTGCATCTCTTTGTACACATTTTGCCATAGACTTACAATCAATATTTATTGCAAGTTTAATTGCAACTTTTATGTTACAGGCCCCTGTACTTGCAGACTGGAAACTTACCATCTTGTAGTATTGCCATGCATGAGTGCATCAGGAGGTGGAAGAAACACGACAAGAAAATCATCAAAATTTGTGTTGCCGCCATGATATGCTTAGAAACGAAAAAAAAAGAATAAGTGAGGGAAAAGTCTGAACAATCAAAATACACTGCAAACATATTCCTGTATGAATTGTACAATGATATACCAGAAAAATGCATCGTTAGCATCCAAAAAAAAAAAAAAACATACCTTATTCAATCGTGGTATTGTTCAAGCACTTTTCATTGCGTAAGAGTTGGTGCAATATGGGCGGATCCGCTCTTCGTACAAATGTATATAGTGATGGGGTCAGAAAGTATTACACGCAATGGAATATATATCCTCCCTCCATGGTTAAAAAAAGAGTGAAATTTTGCACCTTTCAACACAGGGAGCATACTTTGGTGTTTGTGTCACCTTTCCAAATCCCCCCCCCCTTATAGGGTGCAATATTTCATATTTTTTTCTTACTAGAAACGGCGGCAATTTAGGAACTTGAACCCACGCCTTGAGAAGTCACCCCATCTAAGTCTAACGCCCTGCCGACTGCTGAGCCGCGCTGTTTTCGATTGATGGACGGATGGATTCACATGACATAAAACTTGGTCTCTGTGCTGCAAACGGTGGAAACGTATTTCCTGTCTACCTCTCAAAGAGGGACAATCCTTTGATTTGTAATTACTTATTTTTATTCAGGTCTTCTTTACACAGGATAGCCCTTTCAATAATACAATTGATCAACAAAGGGGCCCTGTATACGATTACAAAAAATATATATAAGTCAAGGTATCATCTTGCATGTCTTGAGGGGAACGAAAGGTCTGATGTCCTAATGTCTAATGGTCAATCAGAGCGGCTACACGGTTCAGCAGGTTGAGTGTCTGGCTTGGAATGATGGGATCCGTAAGGGCACGCGTTTGAACCCCACTACTACCACGTTTTATTATTTGTGATTTTAGTGAAATAGTGCAACCTTATGATATTGTAAAAAAAAATCAGGATTTTTGCTGTAAAGAAAGGATAGTTTTGTTATTATTATCATTATTATCATTGTTATTATTATTATATTATTATTATTATTATTATTATTATTATTATTATTATTATTATTATTATTATTATTATTATTATCATTATTATTATTATTATTATTATCATTGTTATCATTATTATCATTATCATCCTTAGTATCAGCAGAAATAGTAGAAGTAGTAGTACATGTGTAGCAGTAGTAGTAGTAGTAGTAGTAGTAGAAACATATAGTAGTAATGTTTATTATTATTAACAGATTATTCTCAATATCATTATATTATATCTATGCTATTATATGATCAATATTAATATGTCTTGCTATAAACTTACTAAATACTGCGATGCGAGCAATGCTGCCACTCTCTGATAATGATAATACTGATCCACCAAACTGTGTGTTTGCATTCAAATAATACGGTAACTGATTAACGATATATATACATCACCTTTTATATATACTTGACACATTGATACAGAATGATATACATTCATATCTTTACAGCATCGAGTACGTGAAATAGAAACGTGAAAGACAATATAGGCCTATATATTCACATTTAAGCCTTGCCATTAACAATATCAAATATATCAGCAATTAATGATTTTTACGATTGATGACATGTATACATTGGTTGTAAAAACTGGCAGATATTTCTGGTTGGGATCCATTTCAGAATACAGTATTATCTGTCGTTATTTTGGCTAAATTTGAATTCTTTTCCGAGTACGAGGTCGGTAGTCATGAACACAGAACAGATTATATTAGTTATGATGTTTTAAGGCCATTAAAAAGAATATATCAAACATGGCAAAATGCATGTATAGGAATGTACAAATTATCTTGATCATTGACCATTTGACTTGATGATTTGCCAAAATCAGATGCCGCGATATACATGTTATTGTCACTGTGCATGGAAACTAAAACCAACTCGGTATTTACAATGTGTTACACCAAAGTGTGAGGATAAAGCAAGTGTTAAAGCTCAAGTAATTTTTTTTGGTAATTTGTCCCGAAATGTTGTCATCAAATCTTGATAAAAGGAAATGTACTAATATATTACACAAAAGATTGTAAAGCTATATAACCTAAGCTGTGCAAAATATCTCAGTCTCGGGGTACCCGAGATTGTATACATTTTCTTTCTTCATAAAGGACACCTTCTCATGCACAGAATTAGATGAAAATTGCAGAATTTAATATTTGTATAATCCTTTTAACATTCTTTTGTCAAATCCCGGAAATAGACTTGCATAAAAAAAATTATGCCCGATAACAAACCAAATATTGTTATTACCAAGAATATCATGCTAACATGAACTACTTTCGAAAAATTACTCGTAGGTCGATCGTAAAAATTCAATGGTCCTTTGTAATGCAAACAACAATTAAACAGTGGTTTTCACCATGCGTCGCGTCGGTGAACTGTCAATATACCCCCCCCCCCCCCTACAATTTGTTTTAGTCGTTTTCAGTTCCGTCGGCCCTTTTAAAAAATAGTTGGGGCGGGGAGCCTCCAAATGCTAACAGTAACGCGTTGCAAATCGGGGCGGGGTGGGGTGGGGGGGGGGGCAAATCAGGTGAAAAGAAAACTACGGATAAAAACCTTTCATTTAATTCTATTTCGGTGATAGATAACAGTCAAATTGTGTTTCATCCGGTACGTGTTACTGTAACACTCTTGTGGGTTTTTTTTTCAGTGCTTATTTCTCATCCATTTCCTAGTCCTAGTCACACCTGCACGTTTTAGCTTGCGCCGGCTCAGCGTTTTTGTACATTAAAAACGCTCTCGAGCGCATCACGCTGATCATACAGTGGTCTGACGCTTGGCTTACACTCAAACGTATGCCTAATACTAAGTTCACAGTATGACATGCGTCTTTTTGCGTCCAGTGAGCGTTTTAATTGTCAAAAAAAATTAAGGTGAAGGTCGGCTTCATAAGCTTGGCTCGATATCAATTACATCCTTTATAGACGTATAGACCGCACATGATTATACATGACTTGTATAGCACTAATTTGGACGTATTCCAATGAATGCTGTAGTTCTCGCCTTGAATCAAAATAACATAGGCATTGGTTGGCAAAAGTTTCACTCAATATCGAGAGCCAAATCAACGATAAAACAACAACAACAACTTGAACACAGTATGCTCACGTACCCCTTCCCCTTCCCTGTTTTCTGCCCTCCACCCTCTCCGTCTCCATCCCTCCACCCCCTCTCTACTATCTCCCCCTCTCTCCCTCTCTCTCCCTCCCTCTCTCCCCCTCTCTCTCT
>BQKZ01000415.1:58729-78059 GCA_036244855.1 Temnopleurus reevesii | reverse complement strand
CCCCCCCACCTCTCTCTTTCTTTCTCTCTCTCCCCTCTCTCTTTCTCCCCTCCTCTCTCTTCCTCTTCCTTCCCTTTCGATATATCCCGCTCTTCCTCTCTGACTCGTACCTTTCTTTCAATCATTCCAAAACTGGCTGGAAACAATTTGTCTAATTAATGGTCGACTTAAATCATATTTTATTTCACCAAATAAAACCGACAATCGTTTCATAAATTTGAACATTGATGCCATTATTACTTTGTCACCAGTGAGTTACTCACAACAACTAATAAGTTAGAAGATGACCGAAATTTACCAAATTGACTTTGACGGGAGGTTTTTGTATTGTATTGTATTTTAGCAACCGGTGGGCCGTAGATGGGCGTGGCATGTGGTTTAACTTGACACGCCCACCCGAGCTAACTCGCAAGCTTGATTGAAGTTCGGATTTCTGTGCAACAAAACGGATCGATGAGAGTCGAATAATTTATTATATTGGATCACAGTCCTGCAACTGTGGTGATTTAACGAATAATCGAAATAAAGGAAGCTTTTTATCAGGTATGTCGTGTTTCCTATTTTCTATGACTTTCCTGTTGGAATATCGGCGTATTATAAATAATATTCTTTTCTTTAAATTACAAAGTATTATGTACACGGATTGTGTATGAGGTGTATGGTATTTGCGTGTAATTGCGAAGCGAGGTCGATGCGGCGGAATTACGCGTCGGAGCTAGTATTGCACTTCTTCTTTCTTTTCTCCTTACATCTGATTACATCTGCCTCGTTCAGGGCTGAAAATTCTTGCAAACTTCTTATTCTATTATAATAGGCCTACATTATTATTAAAGTTTAATTAAATGTTAAGTTTGGTCAATTCCCAGACAATGCAGGTTTTTCAAATGATTCAGTAAATCTAAATTCTGATCATTGGGGCAATAAAAACAAAATTTCAAAACACAGGAAAAATCTCCCCGTTTATTTTCGTTCAGAATCGAGCTAAATTTTACAATCACACTACAGCACAGTTTAAATTTTCACTTTAATTTTTTAGTTCAGGTTATGCAGGACACTTCAGTTCATCATTCCCATTGTATTGGAAGAAATTGTATCTTTTCAAAATATCAAGGTAAATTATCTAATTATGAACAATGAATAGCATAGCCAATTGGTATTCAAATTTAGTTCCTATTTTGATTCTTTTGTTTTGTGAGTGTTTGTTGATGAGCTCGCCCTACTCTGTTTGTTAATGTTATTGATAATGAATCCATTTGAACAAACCGAAATCAACTTTAATTCTAATAAATATGAGTAATAGCGACAATTGAGTGTGAAAGAATAGGAAAGGTTAAATAATTAAAAATTAAAAATTAATTAAAAAAGATATAAAGAAATGGATATACAGTGTATGGTACATTTATTCAGAACTCACTTCAGCTCTTTTTGTTTTATGATTTGTCTTACACCAGGTAGCTACCCATGATGCATCACACAGTCCATTCAGGGCGTCTTCTCGACACCAAGCAGGTCCTCGGAGAGCATCTCTTTGCCAAGGTGTCTGAACTGCATGCTGGGAAGGCGGATCGCATCACCGGCATGCTCCTGGAAGCGGACAATGACGATGTGATGAGGATGTTGGAGGATGCTACGCTCCTTGAACGAAGGATAGAAGGTGCACTTAGAGTTATACAAGAGTGAGTAAACTTATTGACTCGTATTCCATTAGCGGGGTTAACTTAACTCAGGACTAAGCCAATATTATTTAGACCCTGGCTACATGTATTTACAAGTTCCACCAATCGTCTAAATGACAATGACTTAGACCTGAGTTAAAGACATTGTTCAACATTGTTTTCATTGAAAATTTCTCATTTGCCATATTATATTGCTACCGAAATGTTTGATGGTGTACTGAAAGGGAAACCAAACCTTGGAATTATCATGCTTACATTTAATACAGATAAATCAATTGAACAAACTGTGAAAATTTAGGTAAAATCGGACTACCCATCCAAAAAGCAAAAGTTATGAACATTCAAATTCCCATGTGCAGACATTTGTTAAAACAGAAACACCTACCGAGGCAATTATGAATAGGGGGTGTTGTTCAAAATCAACTGCAACTTTGGAAATTGTAACACACATTTTCATTCGCGTATAATATGCACATTTGACAAGACGCGCATGAAACAATGATTTTGATTGGCACGTTCCGATCAACTGCAACTTGCAATCAGTTGCAACTTTTGAACAGCACCCCCTAAGACAAGTTTGACTGAGGTAGAATTGACTGGAGTAGAATTTGTGTTTTCTTCATCCATAGGGAAGATAATGTTGCCAATGAGAAGGAGCAGATTGGAGAAGAACTCTATGCCCTTGTGTCAAAGATAGAACCCATTCAGTGTGCAAAAATAACTGGTAAGTTATATGTGATTAGAGTGGATGTAAATGAAAACTCAAATTTTGCAATGACATATCAAAGTTATGAACCCTTTGGAGGTGAAGGTCTTCTGAAGAAGTCAAGCCCACATTATTTGACTGTTATAAATGAGGTCAGGTTTTCACCTCTGAGATGCAGAATATTATTTAGACTTTTCAACTTCCAAATGTTCATTATCAGAACAAGGAAAGTGTGATCTGTCTTTGCCACATTCAATTAAAAGCCATAAAATAACCAAATAAACTAATTAGCCTTCAAATTAGCAGCAATGATGGACCTCATCCAAATGGTTTAAAAGCATTTGTTGCATAGTGAAAGTTTTTTTTTTCTTTTTTTGTCAACTTTTTGTCAGCTAAAGTTAGTTATTGGAGGCTTTTTCAGATTGACTATAAAGAAATCCAATTGAATAAAAATTCCAACAATTCAAAGACAAAAATTATGACTGCCATATGAGGGGATACAGTGTAAACCAATAATTCTGTCTACATATATGTTTTTCAGATTACGGACCAGTTTGACACATTGACGGAATTTTATTTTCATGTTTTCGATAGTATTTGTACACATGATTGCAGTGTAAGGCATAGACCTCGAAATTCGCCAAAAAAAAAAGAGCCACTGCAAACATTACACAGTACATGATGTTGTGTATCCATGGCATGGAAAAATTATTCAATTAGATTGTGTTGCACCACAAAATTATTTTTTATTCACCTTTTTTCCATTTATTATAGGTATGCTTTTAGAATTGGATGTAGAAATGATCCGAAGACTACTAGCGTCCCCATCAGATCTCAGAACTGCCATCCAGAAGTCTCTAAACTCCCTCAAAGCCGATGGAAGACGCAGAGAAGAGGTAGGGGAACAGCTGTATGGGTTAGTTGCTCAACGATACAGCGTAGAGTCTGCAGCAAAGATTACTGGTGAGTGAAATGATTCTCGAGTGAAATGATTCTATAAATTCCCTCAAAGACAATGGAAGCCGTAGAGAAGAGATAGATGGGGGAACAGTTGTATGGGATAGTTTCTCAACGATACAGTGCAGAATCGGCAGCAAAGATAACTGGTGAGTGAAATTATTCTGAAGTAAAAAATATTCTTTAAACTCCCTCAAAGCTGATGGTAGCCGTAGAGAAAAGATAGGAGAACAGCTGTATGGGATAGTTGCTCAACGATACAGTGCCGAGTCTGCAGCAAAGATAACTGGTGAGTGATATAATTCTTAAGTGAAATGATTCTCGAAATTCCCTCAAAGCCAATGGTAGCCGTATAGAGATAGGGAAACAGTTGTATGGAATAGTTGCTCAACGATACAGCGGAGAGTCTGCAGCAAAGATTACTGGTGAGAGAAAGGATTCTTCAGGATTTTAATCAAATTTAGTAGTGTACAGTTCTCCAGTATTATGATGAAAGGCAATGATTTCCTTTTTCTCTATTAAAAGCAATATTAATTTCTGACTCCTAGGGATGTTGCGAGCGACATACAGTGATTTTTCCGACAATTGACATAGCAGCAGTCAGTGATAGTGCTTTTCATTCAATCAAAATCAATGATTTCATGGGATTATTCAGTGCTGACTAATTGTCACTGGCGACAAGTCTTGTGAAAAGCCCTCCAGGACAAATTTTGGAGTTCACTACTAAGATTGTCGTTAGTAGAGTTTTAGAGGATTTTGTTGCAACAGGTAGCTTTGTTTTCATTCAAGTTCTGCTTATCATTTTCACTCTTCTCCTTCTCCCTCAACCTGTCACATCCTCCCTCCTTCCCCTTCCTCCTCCTCCTCTCTATTTTCTTCCTCGTCCCCCACCCCAAACCTCACCCATCCCGCTTCCTCCCTCTTCTTCTTTCTCCCATTCTCCTCTGCCTGCTCCACCCCCTCTACTCCTTACCCTCCTCCCTCTCTCCTCTTTTGCTCCCCCTTCCTCTTCCCCTCACTTTTTATCCACATCTCCTTCTGCTTATTCCCTAATCCACTCCTCTTAGCTTCTTCGTCCTCCTCCGCCCCTCCTTCTTTATGCCCCTCCATCCTTCCCCTCCTCCTTCCCTTCTTTCTCTTCTTCTCATCCTATTATACATGTGTATCCTCCCTCCCCCTGCCTTCGCTTCATCCTCCTTTCCTCCTCCTACAATAGATGGGGGGAAAATGTTTGGATGCCCTTCAAAGCAATTTAAAAAAAAAAGTGTTGGTCAGTCAGAAAAGGTTTTTTTCCCAACACTGTTTAAACAATTCATGAGGAAATTAGGTAAAAACCGGGATGAAAAGCCAAAGAGCACTTGTTGATATCCTGTCAGGTGATATTTAATATGTTTATTTATGATTTCACTGTTATTTTTCAATTCTGGTGAAAAGCTAACAAAATAGAGTTCATGTTGAGCCATCTTTAGAAGGTCGTTGGTCAGTGGAGTGCGTCCAAACAATTGTTTTCTATTTGCCTCATGATCATTTATACAGGAATGCTGCTTGAAATGCCTGATACCCAACTCAACCAGATGATACAAGATAAATCACTCTTGGAGGAAAAGATAAAACTTGCAGTAGAAGCTCTCTCGCATCAAAACCAAAGGTGATAGTCAAAAGGAAGCTAGGACACAACCAACATATTCCGGTCTCTTTTTGCTCGACCAAGTTCTGAGATGCGGTGTTTATCAATACGCATGGGCACACCCAGGATTTTGTGACATGGGGGGGGGGGGGGTCTCGACTATTGGCGCCTCTCCGCAAATTTGGCGCCCCTCAGGGCTGAGCTGGGCTGACAACCAAAACAAAATCTTCACCTAAAATTTGGTGCCTCCTGGGAAGGGGCGTGTGGCTGAGCTGAGCTGACAAGCAAAAAAAAGTTCGACTAAAATTTGGCACCCCCTAGCTCTAACTAGTGCCCCTAAATGCCCCTCCCCCCACCCCCGCACAGTCCGTGGATGATACAGGAGCCCTATTGTGGCAACAAGTGTGGTGCACGCCAGTGATACCCCACCAAAAAAAAAATTATCTTCCAATGGTCAGTGAATTGAAGCTGCATAACTGAACATTGCAAAGACATTCATGAAATGAAGCTGAGAAATGCTAGAGGAGAGATTTTTGAAGAAAAAGGCCATCGTGGTCTATCCTCCATGACATTGCCCCTTAGAGAAAACCAACATCCAATCTACATCTGGTATGAATCCAGCAACTAGGAACGATAAGACAAGGAGTTACAAGTCTTGTGTTTAAAGTGTGGAAGCGTTGTGGTGTAGTGGTTCTGACACTCGCCTTTCATGCAGAGGTCTGCGGTTCGAGCCCCATCCATGGTGTTGATTTCATTCAGCAAGAGATTTATCCACATTGTGCTGCACTCAACCCAGGTGAGATGAATGGGTGCCTGGTCGGAATATATTCCTTGAAATGCATAAGCGCCTCTCAAGCTGCTATTGCTAAAGCCAGTGTAATAGTTCTGCATTAATTGTAGAGCACTTTAATAGAGACCTTTATCAGAGGAAATAAGCACTGTATAAGAACTGCATATTATTATTATAATTATTATTTATTATTATTATTCAAAAGAGGACTGGAATTACTAATTACAAACTGAGAATATGTACATTGCATGAACATTTCATGTAAGGTAATTTAATTGTCCAGCTGTATTATGACATTGTTATTGATTCATTCATCTGAATCATGCACTTTAATATTGTTTCGTTTGACGTTGCTTTTTTACATTAGTTATCTCTTATTTCTTTTCTTTGATTAATTTGCTTTGAGCACCTTGAGCATCTTATTGGGATGGAAAGTGTGCTATATAATTATGAAAAATCATGTATTCATTATCATTAAATATATTGTTCAATTCATGTCTCATTTCATTTTTTTTTTCTTACTCGTTTCTTTTTTTCCCTGTTGTTTTGACGTATGAGCTCAAAGTTTCATTAGTAAATTGAACACAAATTAAACATGGGAACAAGCCTTTGCAGACAAGCCAACCCCAAAATTGATTTCCATACGTTTTCTATCCTCTTTCACTTTTTAGGAGATACTAAAGCTCCAATCATATAGAGGCCCGGAAGCAATACGATTTGTACGGCAGACTAACCTTGTTATCTATCTAAAATAGTTCAATAATTAATGTTTTGTAAAACAACATGTGGGCGCATGTTTGTACTGTAATGTTTTAAATAAATGCTGATATCCATCAAGTTTGTTACCCCTTATCCAAACGGAACAGATAAAGAATACAATTTTGGGGTTGGCATCCCTGCTTATGCATATCCCATTCCTGTCAACCTCTGACTTACAGAACAATGAAAGAGAGAGAGAGAGACAGAGACAGAGTTGCCAACCATTTCGTAATACAGTGGAAACTCAGTATAACGAGGTGCTTGGGACCATCAAAAATACCTTGTTATAGCAGTAATCTCTTTATAGGAGAGTTAAAAAATAATAAGCTACAAAGAGTTGGGACTAGATATTTTTACCTCTTTATAGCAGATATTTTTTTTAATATCAGATCTCTTTATACAGAGTTTCCATTGTATACATAAGATAAAGATGAATATGCGAATAACTCTATGTACAGCAGGACAAGTGTGAGAGCAAACAAGACAACAATAACCATACTCTCAGCCATTCACTTGTAATGAAAGACTTGAATTCATATGAAAATACACCTCATGCATATTCCGGAATGGTTGGCATCTCTGGAGACATAGGGGGTGTTGTTCAAAACCAACTGCAAATCAACGCGCATTTTCATTCACGCTCGGTATGCGCATTTCATAAGATGCGTATGAAACAATGATTCTGATTGGCGCGTTCTGATCAACTGCAACTTGCGATCAATTGCAACTTTTGAACAACACCCCCATAGAGAGATACAACTACAAAACTCAACTCTTTTTCTAGCATGTATCTTTATTTCAATCGTCAGTTTCCCAAGAATCAATAAATACAATAAAATATTTCATTTGATTAAGCTGTTATGCACTGTGAGTGGAACAGACGAAGGCTTGAGGAAAAAGCTAACAATTTCATTCAAGCATTCACAATAGCTAGATATACACAAGAGAAAGTTAACTCCCTTGGTAGAAATGTGTCTATAAGGTGTTGCACAATGAATATGGAGGATACAGTCTAACCTCGTTATAAAGAGGTCGTTGGGACCAGAGGAATTACCTCTTTATATTGAAACCTTGTTATAGCAGGGCCAAAATACAATAAAATACAAAGAGATGGGACCAGGAAAATTATCTTGTTATAACTGTACTAGCTATTGTGAATGCCTGAATAAAGTTATTCACTTTTTCCAAAATCCTTTGTTCTGCCTGTTGACAGTAGTAGGGTTCACACTTATAGCCGAAACCTTAAGGTTTCAGAAACTCCAACATTCCTAGGGAAGCTTACAAAAAAGTGGGAAGGTAAGTTTGTGCAAGTCGCCCCCTTTTTCACCAAAACAAGGTGCCATTGACTTCTCGCTGCACTTATAAGCTTCCGTACGACTGTCATAGTTTCTGGAACCTTAGGATTTTGGCTCTTGATAAGCTGTCAAACATAAATGCATTCATCACGTGACCAGACCATAATGCAAGAAGTGCCCAAGTACACAATCCCTGATCCTGGCTCCCCACTGCCTTTCCAATCAATTCAATTGCCTCAGTCACAGAGCAGAATGGACAAAGAAACTGGACAGAAAGTAAATGCCAGGCTTATTTCATGATAAAGTGAGATTCCTGTTCAACAATTTTTTGCAGAATGTGTGCTCTATAGCTATTCAAGAATTCAAGATTGGGAAGGCTTGAATTAGAGTCATTTATTTTGTTCAATCTCTTAGTCCATTCTTCTCACACTGTATCCTTCAAAAACCTTTAAAAAATCTTGAATAAAAACAGAGGTAACTGTCACCCACTTTGACATGTTCATTGCACAAAGCTATAAAACGGTTGCGCCCTGGCAGGTCTTTCATGGTTTCAAACACTGTGCAGATGGCACAAAGGACTTAGACAAAGTAAACATCTCTCATTCAGCCTTTTGCAATAGATTTCACACTAAAAAGGTAGCTTCCCTATTTACTCAGTGAACATGTGTGACACCTGTTTGACATTTTGCCATAGAATATTAAAAGAGAAGGAAATTTCTTTGGTATGCCTCTCCTCTACTTAATATGAATGATTGAATAGATGTTGTTTACTTTGTCCAATACCTCTGTCCCCAAGCTCATATTGAAATCAATAACACAAAGCATTTCCAATAGTAGTTTCAATCAAGGCAGAAGAAAATAGATGGGCTTATCAAAATAGGCAGTTTTGCAGACTAGTAAGTCCAATCTAGTTGATATCATTGTCCATAAAATTTCATGCATAATGTAAAGGACTAAAGAGTATGTAGAAACCAATCTGGTTTATGAAAATTTTGCCCGTTTGTCTCTCTTGACATCTAGTGGTGGTTCCATTTGTGGTATTTGGTCGAAAATGAATGCAGGAAATTAGCTCATTAGCTTACAAAATCAATAATCATGTCCAATTTTTATGAATTCCAATTAATCAACTTATTTCTTAGATATGAAATTCAAGTTTTTCCTTTGGTTATTCCCATTATAGCTTTGCTAAATACACCAACATAAATAAGGCATTACATTCTGCAAATGATTTTACACTTTTCTGAAGATTAACATCAGTGCATGTCTATCTAAAGTTACGTAACCTTTTTATAAAAAGTACATACGTTCAGAGCAAGGCATAATATACAAGCAATAAAAGTGCCTCAATTCTAACATGAGTTTATAGTTTTACATTGCATAGAAAATTAACATAACTTAGAATGCTTAAAGATTGTTTACAATATTATTGGCTTTGAAAGAAGACTTTGATTGCACTAGCTAAGATAAACATAAATTTACAGTGATGCCAACCGATCTGGAATACAAATTAAGGTAAGAAATTGAAATGTGAATCATGCAACAGCTAAAAGAATTATTTGTGAAAGAGAAAATAGCAACAATAGCTGTGTATTCAAGACATTTACTTGAGATTTAAGCCTTAAATTTACTTAAAAATTCACATAATGCATATTCTGGAACAGTTGGCATCCCTGCAATTATATAATAAATAATTTCGTCCATTGATACAGATATATACAGATAAATAAGCAACGCTTTTAGGTCATGTACAGATTTAGTTTATAAACGAACATAATGATTTGCACACAAGTGCACAGTGTATAGCATGTTTTTACCAGGTCCACTAGTAGATTATTGGTGACTGACATTTATACACATGTCACAGTATGCCGATTAGATAAAGAAATTGGACAAAGTAGACAATTCTAATTCAAGCCTTCATAATCATAGCTGCCCCCCCCCCCCCCAAAAAAAAAGGGGGAACTTTCCTTGAAATCATCTTATGTGAAGGAATGTAGAACAGGGGCCTGTAAAATAAAAGATGCAATTAATCTTACAATACATATTTATTGTAAGTCTATGGCAAAATGTGTACCAAAGAGATGCAATTAATTGCAAGATTATTTGCATCTCTTTTATGTTACAGGCCCCTGGTGTCATATCTGTTCACTGAATACAGAGGGAAGCTAATTTCTTTTGTGTGTGAAAGCTAGTGTGTAGGCTTGAATAGGAGACTTTGTCCTATTCATTTGTCCTTTCTGATGGAATTTTTGGTGGTAAGGGGGGAGGGGAGTCGATTCCAAGGACAAAGAAATTGTACAAAATAAATAAATTCCAATGGTTTATGAAAAAATGTTTTCTCAATGACAAGGAAGCTCCTTCATTTGGTTTGCTAAAACGATCGTGAAAACTTGAATGGCGAGTTGCCTACTTGTCCAGTTTCAATCAATGCAAATATAGTCAAACCTCGTTATAATGAGGTCCTTGGGACCAGAGAAATTACCTCTTTATATTGAAACCTTGTTATATCAGGGCCAAAATACAATAAAATACAAAGAGATATTATACCGAGAGCTCATATCAGTGCTCTTTATAATGAGGTTTGACTGTATTAGGGTGATTCCCATGGATGGGTCAATTCATTAAAAGAACAGATACATTTGGCCTATTACAGACAGGGTCCCTTACACAAATGAGCCCCTCACTCCAAAATGGTTCCTCATCTCCTATTATGTCTAAGGGGGGTGTTGTTCACAAGTTGATCGGAACATGCCAATCAAAATTATTTTTTCATGCGCATCTTTTTAAATTGTAATGCAATTTGCAAAGTTGCAGTTGATTTTGAACAACATCCTCCAAGAGTCGATGGTATATGGCAAAGCACATTCTTGTCAACGTAAAAAAGCTCCGACATCCATGTTACTTTGGCAGAATTTTGTCTGACAACAAGGCAATTACTAAGGCCAATTGCAAGAAATAGTCTTAGCTTCTTGTACCACCCTCTAACCATAGATGTATCAACATTTATGTCTATGTTAAGGGGGTGGCACAAGAAGTTAAGACGTCTTAGAAAGTAAAGGATAGCTAAGACCATTTCATGCAATTGGCCCCAGATTTCTAATTGACAGGTGTTGATTTACATGGTCACCTGAAACGATTGATAGGTGATTAACATGGAAAAGTTGCTTCAACAGCGTGGAATGACCCATCTCAGTATCTATGACCAATAAAGATTAGCCTTTAAAAGGAGAGTCTACCTCAAAAATAATATTTGTTCAACAGGAGAAGAAAAATTAGATGAACAGAACAACAAAATTTTGAGAAAAATTGGACAACTAATGAGAAAGTTTTGAATGTTTATATACAAACTTCGAATCTTTCTGTAAAAATGATGAATTTTGCACCATGAATACGAGGAAAATTCTGGTTAGTTGTGCACCCATGATGTCATCAGATTGGCAACATCTCTGGAAAGTTCAACTGATTTGTTCATCTTGAAAAATCCATAACTTTTTTTTATTACTAGTCGGATTTTCTTCAAACTTTTTTTTGTTTTGCTCACCAATTTTTTTTCTGCTCCTGTTACAAATTTATAATATTTGGGTAGACTCTTCTTTTAAGAGGAAAGAACACAAGACTTAGAGGTCCCTATCAATATTCATTGTGGTAATCATTTCTCTCTTTTACAAAGAACAAAATTTCAACATCATTTGCAAGACACATCTGGTGAAGTAATTAACAATTAATCTTCAATTCATCATCACAGTTTTCATATTTTTGCACCTTCAAAAACATCCTCTAGTAAAATGATAGAAAAGTATTATTAAGTCTATAAAACTAACTGAAAATGAATATCTACATAACTTTTGACCGCTGCAATACGTCTGGCCGATTCCGGGCAAAAGCCCAAACCATCCACATTTTGATACAATAAAAGGTAAAACAACTATTTTCCTAATGCAAATTTTATGCAAACGTCTTTATCAAATACACAAGTGACAATGACAAAATATTTGTCCATCTGATAACGAATGAACATATTTCAACAGAGGGAGTTTGAATTGCATGCATGCACCCGCAGTTGCCAGGTTGGACGAGCTACAATGTTTGTTAAACCTCGCAATACTAATATACGGTAATCAATTTCCATTCTAAGATTGATGATTATAAAGTTGTGTCGACAATTCAATACATAGTTTTGTTGGCGCAAACATGAATACAATTGACTACATTACTCAAATCTTTTATTGCAAAAACCTTGACAATGTTGCACCAACACATTCAACGAACAGTTTCAGAAATAAATCCTGTTTAAGTACATGTAAGTGATACAGTGACTAGAAACCAGAAAAATGGTCTTGCCAATATACCGTAGAGCAATCATCTTACGATGCATTTAGCCATTATGATGCCTCAGCTTCGGTACAAACAAAAATAAAAGAGTCTGACATCATTGCACCACCCTTGTCATAAAGACTTATAGATTAAACAAAGTTGCTTTGGTATATCATGCGATAGCGAAAAATGAAGTCTTAAATGCTCTTGCCGTTTCCGATTAACAATTTTACAAAGAATTCTTGAAAACATTATACTTCACCACGATAACATCCCAACTTCGGAACGAGCATTAATTGCACAAGACGAAATTTCTGCAGTATCCCTTGTCTTGGATTTGTACAAGTTACGCCATTACGTGATGCGGTAGCGTGAAATGAAGTCCTCATTGGTCCTTATGATTCAGAGCAGTGATCTAGAGCAGTGATCTAAATCATGAAGCATTCTTAAGATCGCTATACTTAACCACCATCACATCCCAGCTCCGATTCGAGCAATAGCAAAAGAACTTGACAAAATTCCGGCAGTACCCCTCGTCGAAGAAATTCTCAGTTTTGTGCATGTTACAATGGTTTATGATGCGGTGGTACTACATCCTAAATGATCCTTTAATGGTCTTGAAAATTCAGAGCAGTGATCTTAATTATGACACATTCTTAAGATCGCTATACTTAACCACCATCACGTCCCAGCTTCGATACGAGCAATAGCAAAAGAACTTGACAAAATTCCGGCAGTACCCCTAGTCGAACAAATTCTCAGTTTCGTGCAGGTTACAATGGTTTATGATGCGGTGGTACTACATTCTAAATGATCCTTTAATGGTCTTGAAAATTCAGAGCAGTGATCTAAATTATGAAGCATTCTTCAGATCGCTATACTTAACCACCATCACATCCCAGCTTCGGTACGAGCAATAGCAAAAGAACTTGACAAAATTTCGGCAGTACCCCTCGTCGAACGGATTCTCGGCCTCGTCCAGATTACGCAGGTACGTGATGCGGTGGCGCGACATGAATTCCCACGTGGTCTGGTTTGTGAAGAGCATGAATGTATGACAGCAGAGAAGAGAGACGACGGCGGCTGCGCCAAGGCTTAGGACCAGCATACAGATCAGATAGAGNCTTGACAAAATTTCGGCAGTACCCCTCGTCGAACGGATTCTCGGCCTCGTCCAGATTACGCAGGTACGTGATGCGGTGGCGCGACATGAATTCCCACGTGGTCTGGTTTGTGAAGAGCATGAATGTATGACAGCAGAGAAGAGAGACGACGGCGGCTGCGCCAAGGCTTAGGACCAGCATACAGATCAGATAGAGGGCATTGGTACGCAACCAATCCTGTAGAGTGGGATGCCAGTGGAAACCACCCCTGCAAAAGAAAAAGAATATTAGTGAGTTTTTTATATCATTCATCATTATGAACATATCCCTATTTTGGGGGCACAAAGTTGACAAGATTATAAAACAGGTCATTGGATATTGTGCGATGTGCTGTTGATCTAGAATGCAGTGTTTAGCTGAGCTTTACAAGCAATTAATGGTGGCAAAATCAGCTTTTCTCTAAAAATTTGATCCATACTCTATTCTATTTTAATTGACCAGAACACAATAAAATTTTTACTGTCAGTATTAACCCGAATCGACCGGGCTGTTTCACGACAAGATTTTCAAACACACGTAACGCAAAGATCCTATATCTAGTCGTGTCAAATTTAGCCTCATCAGCTGCATAAGATGTGAGAGAAAACAGTTATAATCACTCAGAGAATCAAAATATTTTTTGCCAGCATGGCACAGTGAAATGTGGGGGGGGGGGGGGGGGGTCATCATGCCCCCCCCCCCCCTTTGGTAGATAAAGCATTATAATGATAAAAACCCAAGGAAAATTGGGAATTGTGTGCAAAGATAATCATACCATGTGATCTTCATGGCCCAGATGATGATTGTAGCTTGGAATAGTAGAAAGAACCAGAATAACCGATGATTACGTTCCCCTACGCATTTCTCTAGCCATGGTCAATGGTGATCTAATCGTCTTACGCATCTCCCACAGTCTTCGCAGTGTTTTGTCCTCACTGGTTGCTGTTTTAGGTGAAGACAAAAAAAGAAATTTAAATAAAAATGAATGAAGTAAACTAATACTTCTAAAACTGCTTATCTGATAATGGAGAGCCGAGGAGTACAATGAAGTCGAAAAGAGCTTGAGCTTTCGATCATTGTACATCAGATTCACCTTAAATCAGCTAAAAAATCAGACAACAAATTTGCTGTTGACCAGTGTAATTTATAAAAAAAAAAATTATACTTAAATGGCAACATCACAATGTAGATTGTTCATAAGATAAACCCAAATCAAAGGGCTAAAATAATTGATAACATCTTTCAATACAAATCTTTAGAATTAGGCTTCATAGTAGGCGAGTTTACTGATAGATGCAAACTTTATGCAGACTGTACACAAAGGTTGTTTTTGACAACTTAAAAGCTTTCCCAAGATAGCAACAACTAGTAGATGCAAACTGGATTCCAAGTATTGTAGTTCAACTGTAGCTAGCAGGTACTGTATGAGCTGACATTTTTTGCAGTGGTTTTATTTTCACTAATTTCGCGGTTTTAGCCTCATAAAAATTTCTACTCTATATGATGTACATTCATCTGTGAGCAAGGACTGTCAAAAACGTGAAAATAACAACATGATAATGTGTCAAACTGGTCCTAAATTGTGAAAATATCTGTACGCTAAAATATTGGCTTATAAATTCATTTATGCAATATCATGTAACTATGTTAGTGGCAAGAATCTTGCATAAAATTTGAATCTATTAGTAAACTGGCCGACTCAATTTACCTTGATATTACAGTAGCTACACTTCCTTTGAGTTGAATTCTTTTTATTCTTTTCTTTCATCATTTTCTGCGTCTCATCATCATCTTCCGCTCCAGACTCACCGGCTGATTCTTCATCAGTTGAATCCACATGACTCCAGCCATTCTTAAGATAAAAATAAAATGATTTCTGTGTCAGTTTACAGTAATTAAACAAAATTACCATTTAAAGCCCACACACACCTTACGACCAGCTTAGATCTGATTTTTAATTATGTATTACAGAATTTTTCTAGAGAATAAACAAAGGCTGTTATTGACAACCTGGAAGTGTGGCAGAGGTTTGCCTGGCATAGCAACAAGTACTGTATGCAAGCTGGATTCCAAGTATTGTAGCTCAATTGTTACTTATTGGTCAAAGGAATGCCACTTAATTGGCAAGAAAATTGAATCTATCTATAGTAAACCAGAGAGACAGAGTGGCTTTGATAGCTTTGCACAAATATTCAGAGCTGAATGAGGAGCGCCATTAAAATTAACATTAATAAACATCATCGCAAGTACTTTACATAGAAAGATGTTGATTAAAAATCTACAAGAAGTTTCTCTGAGAACACAAGAATCTTTTCTGCCTTGCTCAAGATGTATAAAGACAATTACTTACCCTCTCTTCATCAAGTGTGACATATCCAGGGTTCATAAAACTTGCGATGAAATAGAGTATACTCGTGACAAGAAGCACACCTATAAACCCAATTGCGTAGAATATATTCTTATCCAGGATGGCATGGCGAAGCTCTGAAAGAAAGATGGAATAATATCAAGAAAATCTTAATTAAGTTTGTTGAATAAGCACTTCTCCTGTATCCATTCTCAAAAATAAAACTTCTGATAAGGTTAAAAACAACTTGGGTGCGTTAACCTTTAAAATAAATTTATAGATCTATGTATTGTATAACACCCCCTTTGACTTCTAAGTAATGCCTTTTTTTTAAGTACTGTAATAGAATTGACAGTACTTCTTAGCCTTATCGTTACTAAAGAGTGCAATAACCAAGAAGCATGAAGCAAGACTTTACCACTGTTTCTTACTCCTCATCATCATACATTCATCTTGGGAGATTGTGGATATACAACCCCCCCCCCCCCCCCCCTCAAATATAGTAATGTCTTTAGTTGATGGTGATTCTATCTTAAGATTGACATTACTATATTAAACCTAATGAAGACATCAGAGACAAGCCTTGAAATCTGTTTCCTACCCCTCACTATCTTACCACTGTCTTCATAGGATGTGGTGTAAACTCCTCCTTTTATAGTTTTAGAGTGATTCTACTTTTAGAATTGACAGTACAGTGAAACCTCTTTATAATGAGGTGCTTGGAACCATGAAAATTACCATGCTATATCAGGTTCCTCACTATACCACTTTACCAGGGTAAAAAACCCCAAAGAACTATAAAGAGCTTGGACCAATAAAATCACCGTTATAACATGCATCTCACTATATCCGGCCTCCTTTTAATGAGGTTCTACTGTACTACTTACCTGTATCGCTACAGAGGAGAACACAGAAGATGCCAACTGTGAGGGCAGTATGAACCTGATGAAGACGCCTGAAGACGCCAGAAAGAACTGTTCCTTACTACTCGCCATCTTACTGCAGTCTTCATATGATATGGTGTAAAACTCAAGTCTTTTTAGAGTGATTTTACTTTTAGAATTGACGATACTACTTACCTGTATCGCTAAAGAGTAGAACACAGAAGATACCAACTGTGAGGGCAGTATGAAATAACCTAATGAAGACACCAGAAGCAATTCTTGAGAGTTGTTTTTTACTCCTCGCCATCTTAATGTCCTCTCAGGTTTTCAGAAATGGTGGACACATAACGGTAAATCTTCCCTTTTCCTGCAGAGTTTCTGTTTGACAGCTCGACCGAAGTGACACTTCAATGTTCAAGAATCATGAATGTTTAGGTCAAGATTCTGAGTTGATTCATCATGGATGTCCGAAGATTAGTGGAAGATAATACTGCAAATCTCTGATGTTCGACATCGGGAACAGATCATTTTCAAAATCTGGGAGATGGAGAAAAAAAAAACACATGTAGCAACTTAAGCATATATGTGTAGATTACTTTCTTTTCCTAAATCCAAATACATTCACAACCTTTTCCTTCAACATTCTCCTACAGATTCTGCCTTAATACCAAATACTTAACAAAACCCCTGCTATTCTAAACAGAGGAAGAAGATTCGAGATTCAGTGAGAGCCACTTTCAGTCTTCTTCTTCTTCTTCAGATTACATCTGCCTCCTTCAGGGTTGAAGATTCTTACAGACGGAAATGATTTGGTGGTACGTGTGTGGGTAGCTAGGCTCAGGTACTTTGTGCGGGTATATACAAGTGCAAGTAAAAAGTTGCGTCTGGCTTAGCTCTGGCCTTCCGCCAGTCTCAGGCGGAGGGCTTTTGAAGATGAGGCATTTATTGTGGAGGAAGGGAGAGCATTCCATGCTTTAACAGTCCTTGGGAAGAATGACTGTCGGTGCTGTTTTGTTCTTGAATGAGTCATACGGCAGGCCATTGAAAAAGCCTTCCAAATAATTGCAAATATGCATGGTACATGAGGATTCCGCACACCTCATAAGATGCGTGCGAATCAAAACACCATTTTTAAAACTGCCATTTCTTCTTTGAAATAGAATGAAATTTCATGTTTTTGGTCTTAGAAAGAAGAAGAGTCATTCTTCCCAAGCAACTTTTTAAATTGAACTAAACTTTTTATATAAGAGGGTACAATTTAGATTAAAAACATGCCACAAAAACATTCTGAACAAGGTTTTTCTTCATGTTTCTACACTGCTATTTGTATTTGAGCCAACATAATTTTTATATCATACAAAAGCTGAGAATATCTAGTTTCTGAATATGCCATTCAAAATTTCTGACAGCCTGTAGAAGAGTCAGCATCCACAAAGATATAGGCCAAGAACATTTTCAAGTTTTGAAAAAGATGATACTGCAATCTTATTGGTCAAAGAGCTACACACCTCCAAATTCCCAGATGTTTCCCAGCTGTTTCCGCGCTGGGGCCTCTCCAGGGTCACACTCCCCATGTGGTAATCCCTTCAAATCACCCGCCCCGTGCTACACATTCCAAGCTTCATCATGATATCAATTTTAATGTGGCTCAAAAATTAAAGTTTTGCACAATAAGGGAGAGTTCGAAGAGGAAGAATTTCCATTTCAATGAACCATTTCAAGCCTAAAATTCCCCTATTTTTCAAACCATCTTGGTAAAAATACTGAAGTATTTGTAAAGTGTAACATTTACTTTATCAAATGGAGCAACTAGTTTTTATTTTACTCGAAAATAAAAAGGTGAAATTAGAGGATCAAAAAGTCCCTTCATTCACTTGAATTTGTAAGGAGCAGGGTTCTACAGCGAGGCCAGGAAAATAAAAGCCTCTATGAAGCTCATTAAAAACCCCTAGTGCCATATGACTGACTTTCAGTTTCAGTTTAAGTGCAGAAATTTCATTTTATCTTAATACAGACAGCAGAAGATAAACTTACTTCAGCTTTTATTATAATCATAGTTTAGGTCCCCCTGATTCACTTTGCACAGTATCGCTTTTTTCAGTGCATGCACAGCCACATACCTCAATAATTCAATACTTACTTGCATGTATAGCCTGGCTAATAATCATGATAATAGGGTTAGGAGTGCATGCACTCTCGAGGATGTGTTTTTAGATCTCATCATTAATCAAAGAGTCAAGTTAAGATATTAATTTTAGCAGTGTTTAACTTAAAACTTTAAAACGTTAGGTCCCATCTCGTTGAATGTGCACACAATACACATACATGTGCCAGTCATTGTCATTGACTAAGTAGTAACTTAGTAAGTATGATTTTTTTTAATCAGAGTTCAGACGATGCACGTAAAGTCAATGGATAAATGAATGGAAATTGGAATGGCAATGCCAATGGAATATGGTCAGGGTGGTATTGGTATTAAAAGTGGAAATGATTACAAAAGTCCCGTATTATATACTGATTAAAAAGATAGTGTGAAAAGAGATTTATTAAGTAAGATACACTCACCGAGATAGTATGTTCACAGACACTGTTTAATGATTAACTCGAAAATGCAAACTCTAGCTCCTCCATCACCGGCATCATCAAAACATAAACAGCGTATTCACAGAGATACGATCTTTACACGTAAAGCCCCCGAAGGGGGCTAGAGAGTCAACTCCTGTATGACCTTTGACCTGCCATTTGTTTTACGCTGGTGGCGCTTTGATGGGTTTGGTAGGCCATGGGGAGATTTAGGAGGGTCATTGTAATATTCATGAGTTTGTGATGTCAT
>BQKZ01000415.1:25708-42004 GCA_036244855.1 Temnopleurus reevesii | reverse complement strand
GGGGGAGGTGTTGGCCAGAGGAAGGAAATATTAAAATTTTCCTGAAATTATTGCAGAACACCAATTTAGACCAACATAATGTTAAAATAAATGATATAATCATCTTCAGGGACATCTAAAACCTAGAAATAGACACCAACACTAGGATAAAAGATGAAAAAATGGCCGAGATATGACCAAAAATGTATTTTCCCTGCCAAAACGGCGGCCATCTTGGATTTTTCGAAAATACCCCCAAAGCAGTCCGAAAAATGAATTCTTTTTGATTTCATGTCAGTGCACAAAAACTCATCAAATTAAGGTGTGATGAGTATGATTTGAAACTATGACCTTCTATAGCCCACTCCTAATGCAAATTCTTCAACTCTGTATGAAAGGTTCTTAGGAAACAAAAGAGACAAGTGGCACTGTAGCAACTAAGAATAAAACATCCATATTCTATTAATGAATGAAGAACAACAAAAATTTAAACTGTGAAAAATTGCGCAAAATAAATCTAATGAACCCTTGATGCTCCTCACAATGAATTGGAAATACAGTCAAACCTCGTTATAAAGAGCATTCGTTATAACAAGGTAATTTTCATGGTCCCATCTCTTTGTATTTTATTGTATTTTGACTCTGATATAACAAGGTTTCAATATAAAGAGGTAATTCTCTGGTCCCAATGACCTCGTTATAACAAGGTTAGACTGTACTATGATATCAACAGAGCTGAGATGCCAACTTTCCCAGATAAAATGTGATACCCAGGAACCAAACTGCTAAACCTACTATTTTCTGAGAGACAAGTATATTCCATATGAAAATATTTGGCTCAATTATTTTGTAATCAACATTTTATATTTCCATCCTTCATGCAAATCAAATTTGGAGAAAAATATAACCCAGACCAACAGCCTTCTTGCCCATGCTGTCACTAAAATTCACATCATGATCTGCAAAGCCAAATTTAGTCTTTAATAGAAACAGAAGCTTCCATTTCTACCCCAGAAACCTGGAAGGAGGAGAGGGGCAAACAAGTTTTTGAGTAAACTTTAAATGCCCTCATCAAGGGATGATTCAAGGTATATTCCAGAAGAAAAATGGCATCTCTGACACTGCGTTACTTTGTTTTCCAATACAGAACTTACAACTTGTTGAGAATCTGGCTGGTGCATTGATTTCTAAAGGGGTCCTTGCTGTCAATCTGCTTAATTTTATTAACAAGTGTTCGAACATGACGACTCAACTTGTTGTACCTGCAAAACGAGTAAATGTGTAAAGAAAAGAAATTGATTACGTATATTAAGCTAAAGATATACATCAATTTATCAAAACACAGTCACATCACATTTGGGGGGGGGGGGGGCAGAGACTTCCATTTTATTAAATACGATTTTTTTTTAAAGCATATGCTTCTAAGTTCTACAATAATACATGTACCTGGAATGCAAACCTTTCAGTCAAAATTTATTGCACAATAAATTAGAATGAGAATGGCCAGCCCAAACAGCTGAACGATTTTATTTCCTCCTCATAAAATAAAATGAAACTTCTTTTATATTAGATTTTGACAAAAAAAAGTTTGTTTGCCCTGTCTTTTCCAAATTAATTTCATTTTCATATAAGTTTGTAATATTTTATTTCTTCTCGTTGTTCTTACTATGCCAACTCTTCCCTTCTCTTTCCCCAAGACTTTCAATTTTTTCATTTTTTTTACATTTTCCTTAAACGTGCACCCGCCACCCGGTAAACTGTCCCTGTTCTGAAGTTTATACAGATCTCTCTTTATTTCCCGTTTAAATACCCTGGATCATCAAGAACTGAACACTGATTGGTTTCTACCCTATCGTACCTTATCCCCTGGACGCATCTTACATTGGATCTACCAACCAGCCCTAAATGGGACAGAAACAGTCAGTCAGTGTAATTACCTTAATTTACAGTGCCTTAATTTACACTTACACAAAATCCCCCATATGGGACTGAACAAAAAAATTGCACTTACTTTGTGTAGTCTTCCCGCTTCTGTATGTGGTAGCGCCGCATGATCTTTACTTCATGGAGGTTGTTGTCTACTTCCCAAGATATGAAGTCAACCTTCTTCAGCAATTTCTGCTCATGGTATTTTAATTTTCTCATGATTTCGTTCCAAAAACCTGACTCAAGAAATTGTAAACAACTCAGATTCCCACGTGTGGAACACGATTAGGTCAATGAACTTTCACAAGTCAGGTCTGCCGCCCTCTGCGGCCCATCCCCATGGAGATCAAAATCAATACACAAAGCAGCTGGACAAAGCACGCCCAAGCATTGTTTACATCGCGACATCGCCAATAATACACGTGAAATACCATACACCCGCGCCACACGCACACATTGCAATAGAATCATTTTTAGGAGTGCAGTGGTGAGCGAAGCCTGAAAACTGAAATTTGGAGTTCAACATTATTTTGTTGCTTTATACCGTGAAGAAAGAAAAAGGATAGAAATATGCTGAGCACACCGTCGACAGCTCCTTTTGACAATCCTCTTCTGAAAAAGGTAAATATTCAAGACGATTCTGTGAATGTGTGAATAATGAATGTTCTGCCTGGCTTCAAGTTCTGTGTCAGAACCGGGCCTGACATTAGTGTTACATTTGCAGGACTTAGTTCAATTCAAGAGATTGCTTCCCATCTAAACCATGCCCATGATCCATCGAAAGTTCCAAGTTTTTCATATATAGAATTATAGGATCCTGCTTTGTGAAGTAGGCCTAAATTATGGGATTTTCACACTTCAACTTCAAGTTCTGTACAAATTTTAAGTTATCTTGGCCCTATTGCATAAAACGTTGCGTTTAAACGCAAGTTAGAAAATTTAACGCAACTTGAAATACATTTTTATTTCTAGACTACAAGTACAAATCTGTAACAATTTTTTTAAATTTGTTATATTGATTTTCCTACATTGTCCTCTCTTTTCAGTCACAACTTGGAAGACCACTCCAGCGAGGATACGATCTGCCCGATGTCAGCTTCACTTATGGACGTCCCAACCTTAGCAAGGACAACGGCGCCTCAGAAGCCCTCTCAGGATGGACTCCAACTGGACCCCTTGTGCCCATCAGTCACACAGAACGCAAGCCAGAGAGGGACTTCATCGCCCTCAATAAGGCGTGTATAGGAGCCGGGTTGGTGACTGCAAGCGATCAGTTTCAGTACAGGGCGACTCACGATGTCAGGCGGAGGATATCGGACGAGGAGAAGAGCAAGTCAAAGGTCAAGAGGATACCCGCATCAATGACATTTGGTATCTCAACAAGGTGAGTTCATACCTTCAATCGATAGTGATGATGATGAACATGATACATGGTAATAGTGAAGATGGTGATGATAGCAATGATGAAGATGATATTGATGATGATGATGATTCGTATTAATGAAGAAGATGACATTGACGTTGACGGTGATGCTGAAGATGATATTGATAATGATGATAATGATGATAATGATGATGATGAAGATGATGATGAGGAGGAGGAGGAGGAAGGAATTCAATCTTTCTTAACTAAAGGGTTTTGATTATTCAGAGCTTTATTTCACAACCAATTTATCAATATAGTTTTCACAAGTCCCTTGTTAGCTATGTTTTGGAGTGTATTATACACAAACAACTGTTCATTTCTCTTTTAACCTGTATTCAAGAACAAGTTTATTTTTCATCAGTGTAAAGCTGGCAAATTGATATTACTTAAGTTTTTTTCCCCCATTTTAGTAGATGATTTCTACTATAGTTTTAATGACATAAAAATGATGACTACCATGATAATAAAATTGTTTTAAAACAAATACAGTCAATCCTCGTTATAAAGAGCACTGATATAACGAGCCCTTGGTATAACAAGGTAATTTTCCTGGTCCCATCTCTTTGTATTTTATTGTATGTTGGCCCTGCTATACCAAGGTTTCAATATAAAGAGGTAATTTCTCTGGTCCTAACGAGGGTAGACTGTACAACACGGCTGATGTGACATCAATTTGTTGATCTAATGTCTAAACCTGTCTAATAAAACTTGTTTTAATCATATTTTAATTTCAGACCATCTACACCTGTATTTGACCTCCTTGAATACAAGTACCAAGACAGATGGCTTCAAGAAAGGAGAAAGTCTGAATTGGCCAAGAGAGAAAGACATCAACAAAAGGTGAGAATATGTTCTAGTTTTAAAATTTCTCATGATTGGCAATCACTTGATGGTCCTTTAGCCAAATATTTTCTTTCTTATCTCCCCGTTTATTCACAGAACAGTATAGAAGAAACTCAATAAAACCAAGTTTTCTGGGAGACTATGGAATAGTTAGATAAAAAACATGTTTCTATATAGGGCCGAGGTAAAATCTGACATACTTACATGTATGATATCATACTCATAGATGTTTAGCCAGTGAAATTATCTTTAACTGTTGACCTGGTTATAATGAGGTCCTTTCGACGAGCACAATGTCCTCTCCATATTTGAATCTTGCTATGGTTGAGTTGGGGTACTAAAAATTAGCTTGTTCTAACAACAGTTTGTTATATAAGTGCTCTTTGTAATGAGGTTGGACTGTATCAGGACTCTTATTTGAATCAGTCTATTTACATGAAATTGTGAGACTCAAACCTATAAATAAGAACATAAACTACTACAGCATCATTACAGATTGCTTCCAACAAAACATAGTGTAGTGTATGCCCATCAATTATTGACACCAATAGGTCTTCACAATGTGTTGCTTCTTCTTAAAATATGGCAAGTCCAGACTCGTTTAAAAATTACTTGTACATTTTAAATATAAGATTATAAATTCAAAGGTAACCTTATTGATATTTGAAGACAGTTTTTTCATCAAATGGTGGTAGATCATCTCCTAATCTTTTTGTTTTCTTCTTCTTCACCACCAACAGCAAAACATGAACCGCGGCATCTACGAGACCCGCACCTCCCTCCTCAGGAAACACTGTCCACCCGTAGAGGACCCACCCCTCTGGCAGATGACTCGCTTCTCTCGTCAAGCTCCTCATCTCGAAACCTTCCGTTCACCCGGGGCCCGGCAGGAAGCCTTTGCTCACCATGCCACCGATTGTACAGCTCGCACAGGAACATTCGGACATGGAATTTACGAAGGCGCTAAGAGCTAGATAACTTTACATAATGAATTTCATAAGAACTCATTCGTGTTGAGATGGATATATCCACGGCGGATTGATCTGAAGATTTTTACAACCACAAAAAAAAATGGGATTACACGTTTTAAATTTGTGTAGGTGTGAGAGAGTTTGCAACAACGGGAAAATACAATCATGCTGTTAAATTTATAATGGCTATTCATAGATGTTGTTATTAAATTTGTTTACTGAATACGTCCAATCATACCACACTTTTTTACATTACTTTACAGTATGAAGCTGACTTTGCAGAATGTAACTTTGCAACATTCCACTTTGAATTGACCCGCTATTTAAAGCTACATACCATGAAAAAACTTTATTGCACAATTGAAATGTTTGGGTTTTTTTTTACCACAATGATACCATATCAGACCACATGCCTACATAACTGCATACCATCAGTGTACATTATTCAGTCTGATCTGAAGAAATTATAACCTATGATTTCTTACAAGAATCTAGTATTTTGTCATATCATGCCGCAAAAGATTTACATAGCTCACATATACCACCATCTAATAATAAGTCACGCTGGCTTGACTTGTTATTTTCTTGATTTATTATTATTAATTATTATTAATAACTATTATTAATTTCTTTATTTCAAACCTGCAGTATTAAAGCAGTCCTTGTTTCAGTGCCTATATTTCTATTGCAGTTGAAGACCTCTGTGGAAGATGTACCTAAGCCCACATGACCTTTTGATTTATTATAGCATACTGATGGTTCTAAACAACATGTGCTTGGGCAAGGCTGGGATAGGGACTTGACTGTTATCACTGAAACCTCTTTGAGACTGAAATTGTTTAGAACAAGTTCCTGTGACAATGAGTATTTGTGTTTTAACACTTTGATATTTTCTGTGGTTGAATAAAATTTTCTACAGAGTTCCTCATTTCAATTAAAACCTTGAATTTGAAATATATCTTCCTATGCTTCTCTGACTTCACTGTAATCACTAAAAACCTCATGCGACTGACGATGAATATTTGTGATTTAACACTTTGATACTCTCTGTGGTTGAATAGATTTTTCTACAGAATTCGTCATTTCAATTAAAACCTTAAACGTGAAATATATCTTCCTAGATGCTTCTATAACAACTTGCAAATTTCATGACTTTTTCTTTCATGCCAAATTATTTCCCACCTTGTATTAACAGATCAACGATTATGTAAATAGAATTAGCAATGTAAATACACAAAATCCGTCCAACCTAATTTCCTATACTTGGGACTGAGCTTCTCATAAATCTTTACTATGCACATAATTTGTATTTTATTGAATGCGTTTCGTAAATATATTTATATCCTTTATGTTGTAATGTCAAAAAATAAATAACATTTTTAAATTGCAATTATAAAAGTGACTTGTCATTATTTGTTTGTGTATCAAAAATTATTGATCAGATGGGGTTTGCTAGAAAATTGCTATCAACTACATGTTGCATTTTCATTGTTTCAGCCATGTCTTGCTAGAAAAGTTCAGACAATGTGAGAATGAAATGCATGTTTCAATGAAAAAAACTGGTTCGTACTTGATTGTCAATTGATCACAGCTTTTTAGCAACAGCCCCATTGTCTAACAAGTGGGAGAATAAGGTCAATTCAATACATGTATTTGGAAAAAAATAATTACTCTAACAACAACAAATGCATGAATATGAATGTCCACTAATGGGCTATTGAAAAATTTATAATTCATCAAAAACAAGGCTAAATCCATATAAATTTAAAAATGATTTCCTAATTACAATGAATCATTGTTATGTGGTTGGACAAGATTAAACACCTGATACAACAAGGTAGTTTTTATGATCTCAAGTATAATGAAGCTTCACTCTACAATATAGAGGTTTTGAATCATTCGTCACAGTCACAGTTGACTGGAAGTAAAGGTCAACCAATGTCAATACGTCGGCTGCTTTCATTTGTTCACTCCCCAAAGCAGTTTTGATTTCAGTCGACTAGTTCCAGCTGACGTCACAATTGCATACACACAAAAGACACGCGCTCGTCTATGGACTCCTCACAGATCAGTGAACGAAAGGGAAAATCAAGAAATGCTCGTCACAGATTGGGAGGGCTCATCACAGACTAATCAGAACTTTGACATAACAATGCGCAGCTGCGCGCAAAATGTGACGTGTACTTCCGGTTGACGTGCCCTTCTGCACAGATGACTGAAATAGAAACCACTCTAATGATTCTTTTCATCACCTGGGCCCTTTTGCATAAAAAGTTGCAACTTAGAAAATTAAACTCAAGTCCGACATACGCGCTCATGATTGGTTGAAAATGGAGTGGCGTTAAATTTTCTGACTTGCATTTAAACTTTTTATGCAATAGGGCCCTGGACAGTGTTTGGTAAAGTAAACAAAAGACTTTAAGAATGACTTTATCCATGACTGGTATCAGTTTTCATTTAGAATGATCAAGATCATTGCGTATTGCATATGCCAGTCTTTCTTAAAGTCCTTCATAACGTGAAGAACAATTTGGTGAAACATCAACCTGGGATGATAATGTTTTGATAGCACAATAACTCAGACATAAGAAGGAATAATTTCTTTTGATCCGTTTTATTATGTACAAAACTGCTGCATATCATTAAGACTTGCAAAGATCACAAACATAAACAAGCAAATGCACTGGCTGATTCCATAAAATGCATTTGTGGGAATCATCAAATTATTAGCACTTGATTTTGAAGCCAAATAAAATATCAATTAACTTGATGGAGTTTTCGATTTGGAAAGGGTACATTGTTAATCAATTGTTAACCTTTTTAATGAAGATAGCTGGTCGGTGTTTCACCCAGATAAGAAAGACTTTACAAACGACTTTAAGATCGACTGGTATCCCTTCTTGTGCGTAATGGTTCACACTATTACATGCATTCAGCGCAAGAACTGATACCAGTCAAACTTTAATAAAGTCTTTCTTATCTTGGTGAAACACCGCTCTTGTCCAGGTATTTTGATATACAAAAATTTGATCACACTATATTCCGAACCTGCAAATTTACTAAAAAGTATTCATACTTTTATATGAAAAAAATATGAAACAGATTTCTTACACCCTATTTTGGCACTTGCGTGTGATACTCATGTCAATACAGTCTAACCTCGTTATAACGAGGTCGTGGACCAAAGGAATTACCTCTTTATATTGAAACCCTGTTATCGGTCAAAATACAATAAAATACAAAGAGATGGGACCAAGAAAATTACCTTGTTATAATGAGAGCTCGTTACATCAGTGCTTTTTATAATGATGTTTGACTGTACTTAAAATCCCACATCTACCATTTGAGTTTGAGTGATAAAGGAGAGAGAAAGGAGAGAGAAAGCAAATGCAGTAGCATTTAGGATGAGATTTGTCTCACTTATCTCCATGGCTAGCAGCATTCAGGCAAGGATGTCATAAAACTCTGCCATGTTGGATGACAATTATCCATAATATCTTCATTGCTGAATGCATTCATGATATGATACTCCACTTCTAAAAGGACAATTGCCACCAACGCTTTCAATTGATGGCCGACATCATTCATGATATGTTTCTATTGTCCTAAAGCATCACCATGTTGGAGGGCAAGCATCTGTTATACCTACATGGCTGATAGCATTCATGATGATTCTTGAGTCGGTCCTCAACTGGAAGCAACATATGCCAAATAAGACCCTATATGGTAATCTACCCAAAGTTGGATATAAAGTTGCAAGTGGAAGGATGCAACTCGCTGGACACTGCTACAGACATCCAGAGTTTGCTGCGAGTGGCCTCATTCTATGGCAGCCACTGCATGGGTGTCAGGGACGTGGCAGAAAGCGCAACAGCTATATTGACACTTTGAAAGCAGATGCTGGAGCAGTTTGCACAGACTATCATGATGGACAGGATTAACTGGTGGATGCATACTAGGTCTCGTCAGCTTAGCCGACCTGGTAGGTAGGTAGGTTTAGTCCTCAAGAACTTCCATGCTGGAGGGCAATCGTCTGTGATACCTTCATGGCCGACAGCATTCATGATATGGTGCTACAGTCCTAAAACACAGCCATGTTGGGGGAGGACAATCATCGATAATAACTTTGTGGCTGAGAACATTCATCAAATGGTTGTACAGTCACTAACACCATCTTGGAGAGCATTAATCGTCTGTGATCCCTTTATGGCCGGCAGCATTCATGATAGTGTTCTATAGTCCTAAAATCCATGATGTTTGAGGACAATCGTCAGTGACCCCATCATGGCCAGTCGACAACATTCTTAAAGCATCACCATGCTGGTAGACATTTGTCATCGATCTCATTATGGACAACATGATTCATGATATATGTTTCTATATAGTCCTAGAGTACCATTATCTTCTGTGATGCCTTCATGGCCGGCAGCATTCATGATACGGTTCTACAGTCCTGAAACACCTCCATGTTGGGGGAAGATTATCTTTGACATGATTTCCACAGAGTTTGCAGGGTGTTGAGAAAAGCTTGATGTAGCTATTCAACCAATGCTGAAATCAATAAAAAAAAAATTGGTCATGAAATATTCACTTACAAACATGCTAAATTCTGTTATAAATCAATACAAGAAAAACTTTATTTTTATATAGGTTTTTGCTGGTCCAAAGGTTTCCATTTATGCAAAATAAAGGCACATACAAGTAAATAATGATATTCTCATTCTAAATTCAAGAATGTTTTATTGGTGTATAAATTGAACATGGTGCATTTAACGTCATGCAACTTTGAAATTCCGCCAAACTCAGAGTATTGTACTCATGCAAAAATTGACAAGTTATCGATAATAAAAGAATAATATCTATTAAAAGTATCTTTTTTATGAAATCTGATTGCATAATACTTCGTCTGATGAAGTGAATTTTTTGTTGATTAAGCTGAACTTTTCAGAGATTTTATTTTCACGAATTTTGTCATCGTAGCATTGCAAAATCTCTACTTTGTATGATGCACCTTCATGTGTAAGCAGACACTGTCAAAAAAGTGAAAATAGTAACATGCTAAAATGTTGAACTATCCCAAAATGCAAAAATATCTGCATAGCTCCCAACATGAGTCAGTTGAAATTAGCAATAATCCTGCTACAAATTAGTAATCGCCACTCATTTTACAAATAAAATGCATGGTGCTTCTGCTGCCCAAATTAGTAATTTTTACTGGATTTAACACAAAACTTGAAAAATCTGAGGCCCAAATTAGTAATGATTACTAAAAATTAGTAATAGTTGGCAGCTATGTATCTGTATGCTTTATATTGGCTTATACAGTAGTTTACTTTACAGTAGATCAATTTTGGCAGAGTCAAATGAAAACAGGTGAAAAAAAGACAAAGATTTATAGAGGAAAATTTTGAGGAATATCAACTCAACAACTCACCATAAATGATCTAAATGAGAGGTCTTGCATGGTTGGTAGATAGTAGCGTAATGATGCTGCTGTTGCATGCTCTGTAATCTGTGGAATTATTGAAAAAATTATATTACTTAAAAAAATGTGAAACTTTTCTAAAAAATATGTCTGACATAAAAGATTCCTGGAATATCAGTATAAATTTACTGTTTTTAAAAACTGATAGAAGAAAGTCATCTCAATTTTTCTTTGTGTGATAATCATCGCTTACTTACATGTACAATACTGTGGAAATTCTGAAAAGGTCTGACAGTTGAATCAGTAAAACATTCAATATCGGGGGGGGGGGGGGGGGGGGTGTTGTTACCATGAGCTTAGTGAATAGGACAAGTATTTGTTTTTAATAAATGCTGAATGAAATAAAGTACTCACTTTTTGGAACACTTCATATTTTGATGGAGTCCATAAATCCAGCTACACATGAGAGAAGAAAGAAAAGAACTAGAATTAGTAAATATATTACCTTCTTTAAACAATGCAATACAGTGAACTTTTTTCCGGAACAAGTTTGTAAAAAATATCATATTTGTAAAATATATAATATAATATATGTATATAATATATATATATTATATATATTGTATTTGTAAAATATTACATTTGTAAAAAATATTATATTACATTATATATAATGTAATACTTGACTTTGCCATACAAGAAGTAATTCATTATTTATCGCAAAAGTTGCATTCCTGCAAAATATTCATAGGCTCCTTTTCACAAAACTTAAATGTTGGAAACACTTGCAGAGATGCCAATCATTCTGGAAGTTGCATGAGGTGTATTTTCATATTAATTCAAAACTTATATTACAAGTGGTTCGAATTTCATCCATGGCCTTTATTTTCTTGAGCAAGAAATTTATCCACACTGTGCAGCACTCAACCCAAGTGAAAATGGGTACCTGGCAAGAATTCATTCTTTGGAATACTTGAGCACCTGTGTGACTTGCTCAGCAATTATAACCAGGGTAAAGTACTTAGTATCAAGCCGGTAGAGTATATAGTGATTGCGCTTTATAAATAGACCTATTATTACTGTTATTACTAATCATGATCAGTGGAAACATGGAATGGGCGCTTAACCTGTGGTAGCTATTTGCATTTACTTTCCCCATTCTACATTATCAAGTGCCCTAGGCAAGATTGCAAGCTAACAATAATTTTTTTTTTTCAGGAAAGTGACATGTGCAAGCATACTTATGGTGAGTTGGGGGCNNGGGGAGGGGGGGGGGGGCTGGGGGTTGAACCTACAACCTACAACAATGACGCAGATATTCTTCAACAAACCCAACCTACAGTAGAAACTCGGTATAAAGAGATTTGATTGAACTAAATTCCTGACCATAAAGAGCTTAAAGTTCTGATCCCTGGTCTTTATAACTTTTTTTTTACTCTGCTATAAAGACATCACTGATATAATAAGGTATTTTTTATGGTCCCAAGCACCTCGTTATACTGAGTTTCTGCTGAACCTCTTCAACATCCAAAATGCATGACTTACCGATCCATCATCGTTGAGTGTATTCTCATGATGTGCTCTGATAAGAACTCTCTCAATGAGGAGACCACGCAGGACGATGATGGCTTGTAGCGTTCTGCTTACATACACCTACATCAAAATGAGGAATGATAAATATTACTTTCAAGATTGAAAAGTGTTTTCCTTCAGCAAGAAATTTATCCATATTGTGCAGCACTCAACCCAGGTGAGGTTAATGGGTACCAGTAGGATGAAATTCTTTGAATGCAGTGTGTGCCAAATGGTAGCTATGCTATAGCTGGGTAATAATACACAGAGCGCTTAGAAACACTTTGTATTAATCGTTGTATAAATGTTGTGTATTCTTATTATTATCATTATCATTATTATCATTATCATTATTGTGCTCAAAATAAAATGCTCTTTTTCAAATTACATATATGCTTTGGGAAAGATGGAAACTTTTCAGCCTTTCTCATGTCCCTAACATTAAATAATAGCAAAATCCTACAGAGTACTTTTCCCATGAGACACAAAGCACTTTGAGCAGAATTCTTTGGCAGCCGCCAATACAGAGGTTATATAGGTTATTCAGGCAGATAATTTATTTTTGTGTTCCATACATCTTTAAAAGGCTTAAATGGTATCTGAAGCCAAACAAAGTAATGTTTTGGCCTCAGATACCCTTTCTATATCATTCTAAATTGGCGTCCCTGGAGTAAAAGATTTGACAGAAATGATATTCACCTGTAGAACAGTAGGATTTAGTTGTATCTTGGTGATTTTCACTTCATGGAACTGGCGTTTGACATTCATCACCAGATTATCCACAGCTCTATAAGAGGACAAATATCAGTAAAACTATTGGAGTAAATGTCATTGTGTATACATTTCGTGACAGAAAATGGTCAAAGAATTGAACAAATAGACAACTGAATGATATAACAAAATGGAGTTACGTCTGTCTATAATGCCCCCCAAAGAAACTGATAAATGGTCAATTGTAAAAAGGTGACATTAATGAAAAAGGTTATGTAACATATTTTAATCTGGCAAGAAGCAATACAGGTGACCACTATAAGCAGGTGGTCATTATACACAGGTTAGATTGTAAAAAAGGTTGTTATATTTACTCGATCTTACGATCTTACACCAGGTATTTTTTCTAAGCTAAAAGTCATAGACAGAAATTGATATTCATTAAAAACATTCAAACATAAGGTAAAATGATGCAGAAGTAATGGGAGGACAAAAATAAATTCCCACAAAAGACTAATGATTTAATAATAGTAAGAGTTAATTCTTAGCATAGGCAAAACAATTTAACAATAACTTTTTCAGTGGTTATTCAATTGAATTTACATATGAACACATTTCATGAATATTCTAGAATGGGTGGAAGCTCTAAATGTAAGATTACTTACTGTGTGGAGATGTTGAGATTGGTTGGCGTCATCTTTCTCCTCTTCCCGGGGCTTCCACCGCTCCCAGATGAACGCTTGATAGAGCTGGTTGTCAGGAAGGTTTGCGCATTGGCAGAGTGCTCTCTCAGCTGTGCATGAGAAAGAAATGTAAAAATATAAGAATAATCATGATGATAATAATGAGGAGGATGAGAATGGTGATGATAACTATTATGATATTAATGCTGCTTCTACTGTTGGTGCTTTTGATGATTATGATGATGATGATGATGATGATGATGACAAATGATGATGATGGTGATGATGGAGAAGACGATGATGATAATGGTGGTGATGATGATGATGATGATGATGGTGATGGTGATGGTGATGGTGATGCCGATGATGATGATGATGATGATGATGATGATGATGATGATAATGAAAAATGATGATGATATTAGATAAACGATGATGATAGTGATGTCAATGATGATGATGATAATGATGATGATGATGATGATGATGATGATGATGATGACCATGATGATGAAGATGATGACGATGATGATGAAGATGATGGAGGTAGTGGTTTTGTTGGTGATGTTGATTAGGATGATAGAGATAATGGTGTTGTTAATGACAACGAATAATGATTGCAATAGTTTTCTTGTGGTGCGATTGGTGGTGCAAGTAAAGAGAGTAGTGATATTAATGACAGTTTTGCCTTTATCTATAAAGTTGACAATAATAATGATTATGCTAATATAACAGATGAGATAATATTTCTAACTCTGTAGGCTGCAGACTAGATAAGAAACATGCTAAAATGATTTACACTTCTATAAAATCAAAAGCAACACCAGATTTCAACCAACTTGAACAACATACACACACTAGTAAAAGTTTCACTCACCCTTGTAGCCCATTTATACGTCTCTAATGCTTTGGGATAGAGAGGAGTCTTGTCCGTAACAGGGTCCATGCTGAGAGCTCCTGTGTTTCCGATTGTCTCTGCCTCCCTCTGTCTCCGCATTGGCATTGTCAGTTTCTCAAGCTCTCTAGAAATCATGAATACAGAAATATATGTAACCGTTAGGAAATGACGAGCACGAAGGGACTGAGTAGGGGAAGATAGGAGGGAACAGGGTTCATGCCAAGTGCTCCTGTGTTACCAATCGTCTCTGCCTCCCTCTGTTTTCTCATCAAAATTATCAGCTTCTCTAACTCTCTAAAAATCACGAAAACTGTACTACGTAATCTTAAATATTTTGCACGATTCTAATGAGATTTACAAAGATATTTAAAAACAGTTTTTCTTCTTCGTTCCTTCAAGATATCAAAATTAAATTTACAATGATAAATAACTAAAAAGATTGTAAAAGGTAAAAATATTCAGTATTGACTGATAACAATCTTAAAATACAAATCTATTCAGTTAGTTTGAATGAAAACAAAGTTTTTGAATCAGACCTCAGTCAAGGCTTAACTTCAAAGGCCAGGCCATGGTTAGTAATAGAGTAATTTTGCAATAATCATGCGTTTTGGCTGTGCATTGCCATTTCCAAAATAGCAAAATATGTTGCTTTTAATTCAATGTTACATACTTAGACTAGAAATACAGATAATGATATAGCTCTGGCTGAACACATTTGAAGCTCCGGGCCTGGAGCTCCTCAGTCTCGATGAAAATAAAGAAAAATGTTTTGGGGCCTATTTCTTTTAAATTCTTTTCACAAAACATCACTTCAGTCTCGATCTTCTCAGTATACATAGGCCATAGGTAGCTACGGATAGCTCTCTGGAAATTTTTTTACCTTTTTTGACATTGTCACTACTCCAGAGAGCTATGGAGTTGATACCGCCTTGGCTGTGTAGCAGAGGGAAATGTGATTTGAAAAGCTCCCCAAATGACGCTTTTCTTATCACCAATCCCAATGTCACACGGCTTGAAACTTCCGTTAGGTTCTAGCCCATTATTTAATGTAGATTTGAAAAGGAATGGTACTCACCAGTTCTCAAAAGGTTGGATTTTAGTATTCTCTCCTCTTCCGTAGCAGACAGGTTGTACAGAGGGATCGATGACTTCCGTTGTAAACATCCAGTTCAGGTCAAAGGGTAAAAATTATAGGAGTTTCGTGGCCACTTTGCAATCGTCATCCAGATTCCGTAATGCGGAGAATTAGAGAAAGTGGATACTGAGCAACACGGGGCTCATATAGTGCTTGGCACTATGAGCTCAGCCCCGCGCGCACGGTCTCGCTTGATGCACGGTCTCCGCATTACGGAAGCTGGATGACGATTGCAAAGGGGCCACGAAACTCCTATAATTTTTACCCTTTGACCTGAACTAGATGTTTACAACGGAAGTCATCGATCGCTCTTTACAACCTGTCTGCTACGGAAGAGGAGAGGAAGCTAAAATCCAACCTTTTGAGAACTGGCGAGTACCATTCCTTTTTATTTTTACATTAAATAATGGGCTACAACCAGTAACCCAATTTTCAAGCCGTGTGACATTGATTGGTGATTAGAAAAGCGTCATTTGGGGTAGCTCGATGCCATCTAGCTTTATATATACGGGCTTCATACGTGCCCTATATAAAGCTAGATTGCCTTCTATATGTCCCCTGTACTGTAAAATTCCTTTCCCCCAAAAGGGATTTTACTTCAATATTAGATCATTAAAAAAAAATTAAATAAATGTATGCCTTATAAAGACACAAATGAACTCACATTTGAATTGAAGACTCCATTAATGACGATTAAAATCCATGAAATCAGTTAAAATAGTGGAAG
>BQKZ01000415.1:14059-24809 GCA_036244855.1 Temnopleurus reevesii | reverse complement strand
CCCCCCCCCCCCCCCCCGTATAAAAATCCTGGGTGCACGCCTGTTCAGAATTAAATGAAAAACGCCTTTAAATATAAATTCATCATCATCATGTAGAAGGTAGTTGTCCAAGGGGTGATGGAGGGGAAGAATCTCCCAAAAGATACATTGCGTGCTGTCAATGAATGACGACAAATGCAAAATCTTGTGGTCGTTCATAAGTCCTGACTCTTTAAGTTGCAGATATGCTGAGTATGTAAATTTGCCAGAATTTGTGCAGTCTAACCCCCTCCCCGTGATCTTGTCCCTATTCGAAATGTGTGCAAATTTCTCAACAATTTGCCTGTATGTCATATTCAAAATTGGGATTTAACATGATTCATCCAAAATATAGAATTGACAAGAACATGCAAGAAAAAAAGAAGAAATTGGAGAATTACTCAGTGAAATGACCCAGATTTGGGGAAATATATCAATTCAAGGATCCTCATGAGAGAGAATTGCTAAAGCTTTGAAGATTCATAAATTTTTAAGAGTCATACCTTTTGAATGTATAGTAAGCTATTTCTCAGACTCTTGGTTTGAAAATCTATTTTTCCCCTTTACTGAGGCTTGATAACATAAAGTGTATGTTCCCCGTAAACTAGTAAACATCTTAAATGAAGAGTCAACCCCAAAATAATAATTTTTTAAGAGGAGCAGAAACATTTCTTGAGTAGAACAAAAGTTTTTTTTAGAAAAAAAATCGGAAAAGTAATAATTTGATGACGTCATGGGTGCGCTACTAACCATCATTTTGTTTATATTTATGGTGCCAAGTGCATCATTTCTACAGAAAGATACCAATCTTTTTATAACTGAAAACATGCAAATAGGGGATGTACATATCTTTTATGGGGATATCCAATAGTTAAGGTTTTGAGGAAATCCTACTTTTGGGGCAAAACAAAACATCCTATAACATTGATATGAATGTAATAAATGGTTAATGGTGCACCTAGGACGTCATCAGTAGACAATTTGTCTATAAATATTTTAAGGTTCAGGACTTTCTTATAAGGAATCCAATTTTTCTCAACCCTTTTTCTCTGTGTTCATTTGATTTTCCTGTTCCTGTTGAACAAACATTATTTTACGGTAGACTCTCCTTTTCAGACATTATGACAAAACGAAAACAGACAACAGAGACATTCACCTTTATTTGCCTTCAAAGGAACAACTTTATTGAAATCAGAATCAACATAACTCTTTTTCTTTAGAAATCATACAAACCGGGAACACTGCAGTTGACCGCCAGCCTGGAGGACCGCTTTGTCATCCCACCAGGCTGAGGATCATCCGAAGTGTAACCTCAAAACAAGTCAAGATGGAAACATAGGTCAATTGTCCGTTGATCTTCAACCATTTTTGTCTCCACTTCTACTCAAAGTGTATGGCAGAGCTGCCAACCTGAAAATTTATATTTCAGGGAAATTTTACCATGAAATCATGGAGATCCAATGGAGGAAATCAATGCATGAATCAGGGAGATTGCTGAAAATCTGACATTTCTCACTAAAAACTAATTTTCAGGAAGACTCCTGCTCAATCAGGGAGACTTGGCAGCTCTGGACTATGGCAGCAAACCAAAGACAATTAACCTCTGTAACTTGCATCCTATACATTTGATTTGATATGAACTCAAAACAAACCAGATTAGGTATTAACCCAAAATAATACGCTATGATCACTCAAAAAACAAAAATATAAACCGCTCTACAGTACAAAGCAGAAAATCGGAAATTAATCTTCAAACAAAAATAGAAATAGTTCATAAAGATGAAAGTTGCATTGAAAAAATCTTGAAAAATGTCCTTTGACAAGCTTGTTTCTATCATTTTTTTTTTCAAATAAAATATTTCTTTTCATAAGGTCTCTTAGAGATATTTATTTGCATTGATAAAAGCTTCTCTTACAGTTAATGCATTGATAAAAATGAATTCCTTGTCTAAATCCAAACATAATTTCACAAATATTTTAGGCAATTCTAAACCATCCACAAAAATATCTTACTCCACAAAGAAATTAGGCTTTATTTAGAAAGGATGTATTCAATTCTTGGTAATACATTTTGTAGCATCAAAGAGTCAATGAAGAGACAGGTTTACGAATAGATGCAAATTTCAATGCATTCTCTTCACACAGGAGTCCTTCTTGCCGACCCAGAAAGCTTGCCAGAGGCTTGCCTGACATAGCATAACAGGCACTGCATGCAAATTAGATACAGAGCATTGTATTTAAATTCTTAAGCCCCGGTCACATAGGACCCCGGAAGCAACACGATTCACCCCGACTCGTCGTTCTGGGGCAGTAATCTGTGAATTAACAAGTCTTCCAGGGTCCTATGTGACGGGGCTTTACTTACTGGTGCAAGGAATATCAAATAAGCTCGCAGGCAAGAAAAGTGCATGAATTTGAATCTATTAGTAAACCGGTCTATTACATGGAGAAATGTATACAGGAATGCACAATTTACTAATGTAATGTTCTTCCCTGATAAACAACACTTTATATGGTTTCAATAGTACAATTTAGTCAAAATACACATGTTTGATAATGATGCAAAATTGTGAATGATTTTCCAAACAATCAAAGCTTTGAAGATTTTTTTCATGGTTTGAAAAAAAAATTGAAAAATTCTAATTCTATTGGTGGTAGATGTCTAGGGTTGTAAATTATTGTGAAGAAGATTTTACAAAAATCTTGCAAATTATCATAAAATTGAATATTCATAAATTGAACCATGTTTGCATCATGATTAACTATTTCGCTATTCATAAATGATATTTGTACATGTCACAATGCTCTCATGAATTTACAGCAAAGCTGGATACAAACATTTGTACAAATCTACCTCAAATGAGATGCTCGACACGCCAGAGTTGCCAACCATTCAGGAATAACCATAGGGTGTATTTTCATACGAATTCAAGGTTTTTATTACGAGTGAATGGCTGAGAATATAGCTATTATTGTCACGTTTTCTCTTGCTTCGTTCAGCTGTTGCGTTGTTCACATTTTTATTTTCACCTCATGCATATTCCGTAATGCTTTGCATCTCTGAAAACAGCTATGTCAATGAACATGCTGAATGATTTGTTTATCAATTTAATCAAGCATGCAAGAGACCCCAACTGTCCAATTTTCCAAAAAATATCTTCCGATTTGATACAAATTTCATTTTCTTCTCCAGCTAGTGTTTGAATTTATCCCACCATAACTGCATTTCTCATTTATTTCCCCGCTGTAAGTCCTGTTTGGAGGGAAAACAGATTTGAATCTTCAAATTCCATCTCATTTCTTTTTGTCTGAAGTTCTAGTATATAAGCTTATAAGGTAGTGTCATATAGCTTATACATGTATGGACCTTAGAAAAAAGGTCGCCAGCTACATAAGCTCTATTCTCGGTGGAGGGAATACAAAAATTGCAGAATCGTCTCCCATAAGCAGTGAATTCTGGGAGAATATAAAGAGCAATTCAGTGAAGGACATTACTCTGTCCTGTGGACTTGACTCAAATCGGAAGAGAAATGGTGTCTTTGCATTGGTCATCAACCCATTTGAGGTAGATTCAATAAGAATAGTCATTCTCTTGAAAACGATGAGAACATGCTCATCAAAACGTCGAGAGTAGGTAGGTCCTTTTTAGGACCACTCACATTTCCAAGAAAGATAACTTGTTGTACCGTGAAGCATTATTCTCAAGAATAGTCATCTAGTACCACATATTTGGAAGGTTGCCAACATCAAATCTCAACAAATCTAGACTCTGGGGTTTTCAATAATACAAATACATAGTCATGATCACATTATCACATTCAATAGGTTCAGATTTAATTTCAATATTCAGCAAATTATTCATCGTAAATCTACGCACTTTTAGCATTTGCATGAGCATAGTTTGCGCTTCTCACTCCAAACAAGAACTAACATTGATCATTTGATATTCTTTGAAATATATCTCATCAATAATATTAGTTTTCACACAATGTATACACACACAGAAATACACACAGGACATGAACACATTCTTATAATTTCACAGCGATTTCAATGAAGATATCATGAATTTACATTCATGAAATTTAACATTACCAAAATAAACAGATATCTTTATGAAGCCTTTTTCAATTTTTCAATTCAACTCTTCAACTCCGAGTAATACTTTCTTTCAATCACAATCTTTCAATCAAGAGTTCATGATCATAATGCTGAATTATCTTTGAATTCATCTGGGTATTGGAGGAAAACTAAAAAAATAAAAAGTAGTCACATCTTTCCTTGCCATTGGCTAACATTCCTGTGTTGTCATGTCAATACATAATGATTTCATTAACATTTTGAGCATATTTACGCTTCTTCTATATACTTGATGAAGAAACACCCACCTTAAACCACCACACTCAAAGTAATATTATTTCTATCATTCCTCACAAGATAAACAGCTGCCAAACAATTTCAGTCACAATTTGAAAATTAATTCATATTTGTTTTCTTTGTATATATAGAGACAGCACACATGCCAAGGTTAGTAATTCAAGCGTATTGACTAAAATCAGACCTTTAATGAAAACAAATGCAGACCTCCCAACCCATACTTCACAAAAAGAGGAATAATATGCTGGAAAAGAGGAAAGAAACCATATTTCCCAAATGACTGTGTAGTAGAATTATCAAGAAAAGTAGGAAAACTCTTTTGAAATGGCCTTCCAATTTGCTCAAAATTGTCAAAATTTCATATACTTTCCTCAAAATTGCTTTTGGTTGGGAGGTCTGCATACTGTCATAAGAAATCAAAAGCAGTTCGATAGATTTGAGAGTAAATATTTGATATTAACGAAGGTTAATAGAGAGCAACATTTGACTAAATCAGTTAACAGAAAATAAGACTTGTACATATGTTGAATATCTCATCCTACTAATTCAGGGCTATGATTTATGTGAGTGGAAGTTGACAGGTAGTTCCCAAATTTTACTGTTTTAAAATTATGATTTCTTATCAGGTATTATTGATAATCTGTTTTTAATAAAGAGATGTAAAATGAATGCAAAGAAATCTAACCTCTGCATCTCCTAAATACCAACCACAATTTAGAACACAGTAACTTATTCCTGCCGATAGCATTGTACATATTATCTGCATCTGTTATATTTTCACCTTGCCTTTGAATTCATGTTAAATTTTAGGAACACAATCTAAATCACGACAAGATTTGTGGTTGAAAGCTTGAAATTTTAAAGACGGATATCAATTTAGTAACATGAAAGACACAAAATGAAAGAGGTACAAATAGAAAATTCATATTTTCCCCATCTATGGGAAAGAAAATGATTAAATTGAAGTGGTGAAATTGAATGGAAATATAGAAAAATGAGAATGAAATTAAATGAAGATTCTGAATTGTATAAATTATTACAATCGTGATATTCAGACAAATTCAGTCGCATGTTTTCATGCTTCAAATGTGAGGTAAGTGCAAGGAAATAAAATATAATTCAAAAGAAATTGCAAATACTGTAATTCACAAAAAAGATGTCTATTTTTATAAAAAATAAATAATGGACATTATTCACCTTCATCACAGGTAAAACGAAAGGTCTTACACAAATTCTCACAGCTGCAAGCTAGATTCAAATTCCTTCATGGAATTTTCCTGTCCCAAGCATTTTTGGAATGCTTGAGAGAGATGTAACTGACCTAGCAGCTGATGCCGAAATGAACGGCATTGGACAACATTCATTATCGTTTTTCTCAAGGAAGATTTATATTAAAGAGAGAAAATATGCATTTAAATAGATATAGAACTATGAAACCCTTAGGCCCAGTGACATAGAAGACCAGAAGCAACACGATCGAACACGACTCTTTGTTCAGTTCACAGTTAACGGCTTCTGAACAAAGAGTTGTGTTGAATTCTGTAGCTTCTGGGCTTCTATGTGACTGGGGTTTAATTTAATACATTTCTCAAATGACATTCTTTATCCTATGTCAGTAAACAAAAGAGCACACATATAAAGAAATGGCTGGATGTTTAATCCCAAAACTTTCAAATAGCATTATTAATCTCCAAAATGAGCTTACTTCTACAGTCTGAAAAGAGTTAAGAATCTATTGTATGGCACATTCAGCCATTTGCGAATTAATTATTCAACAATGTCTGAAAGAAAATAACAATTTGGGATGAAAGCATGCCTGGTACACTAAAAAAGTTCTTATTCATCTCAATTAATTGTTGAATTTGATTCAGGAAATTTCTCAGTTCGTGCAGGTGTAATTGATGACAACAGTCAACTTAATCAGACTGTGACTGGTAGGGTGAAAATTTCTTGAATGTTCTGAGCAACAAATTTGATTTCCTTGCTTAGCTGTGTAATAATGGCAAAGTGCTCAAAAAAATGTGTTTTTAGCTTTCAAAATGCGATAATGATCATGATTATGAAGATGAAAGTGCAACCCAAGCACGAACAATAATACAGAAGTACATGATTCTTTGTACATACCAAACAGCCTGCTTCAAGTACATGATTTAAGACATAATGATGACTTAGGGGGTGTTGTTCAAAAGTTGCAACTGTAATTGATGGCAAGTTGCAGTTGATCGGAACGCGCCAATCAAATTAATTGTTTCATGCGCGTCTTGTTACATGCGCATACCGCACGCGAATGAAAAAGGGCGTTACAATGTGCAAAGTTGCGGTTGATTTGCAGTTGATTTTGAACAACACCCCCTTAGAGTTATTTACAATGCTCTCACAAATTTATTATTTTCACTGCAATCCAGCGCCGTGATTTTATGGATTAATAAAGGCTCAAATAAACATGATATTAAAAAGAAAACTCTTGACACCACCTTATGAAAATAAACATAAATAGACCGACTCTAATATCAAACTAGTCAGCTTCATATAATCTTTGTAAGTAATGATATGTAACAGTTAAAAATAATAGATATAGAGCAGGTAGCCTCGTCTAAGTCAATATTTTGGGATCAAGGAAATGCTATCAAGCAAAAATTGACAAGGATATGAATGAAATTAATCTATGGTATGCACGTCCATTTGATATTGAGCGCAACTCCATAGACATAGCCAAAGATGTCAATGGGCTACGGTAAAAATTTCCTGAAAATAAGCTTTATCCTCTGCTGTATAACCTTATTGAAAAATTTTATCTTTTTAATAAAAGTCATTGCACAAGAAAAATAGCAAAGTACAACTAGGTTATCATGGACGGTTAACTCATTTTTCATCTCTATTTTTAATTCTAAAATGGGATTAAGGAAAAGAAACTTTCTTACTTATCATTCATGAAGGTAAGCCCAATATTGATTCCTCCTCTTTTTTTTAATACTATTACAGACCTCTCTTTAGCTTTACAAAATAAAGGAAGATTTTCCAAAGAATTCTTATCTTCCACCTCCCATTCGCCGAACAAAACTCTGATTGTATTTCCCAAAATGAATGATGCTCATACGAATACAAACAGTGCAGTCCCACATGCTCCTTTCCATGTCTCATAAAAATAAATCCTTTATCTCAAGTTGCTATGGAGCTTTATACAATGTCTATGTCCAAATTTGCGCCTGTACATGCCTCCTGCGAAAAATTAATGATACAATCTCTATGCAATAGGGGATGCACCATCAACGTCCTCAGATGCGCTCTTTCCATTGCTAGCACTCTTGCCTTTGGTGGCGCTACTACTGCTGCCATTTTTCTCCGGGATCAGCACTTTGATGGCAGCTTTCTGGGGAGACGAGAGCACCGGTGATAGTGGAGGCGAGGCCGTGACAGGTGCCCTCAAGTGTCTGGCGATCTGGTACCAACGGTTCTGCATGGGATCGTAGAGCTCGACGCTGTTCAGGAACTCTTTGCCGCTGAATCCTCCAACGGCATAGATTTTACCGTCTAGTACGCCCACGCCGACGTTGACGCGGGGTGTCGCCATGCTGGCAACGGGAGTCCATTCTTCAGTCTCAGGGTCGTAGCATTCGACAGTGTCCAGCACTGTCTGACCATCACTCCCTCCAACAGCATACACTTTACCTGCAAACACAAATGAACAAACATTTACAATTAATGATTATTGTTCTCGGCAGATGATAAATAATTTCATATGTTTGCTTCACTTGTCCAATTTATGGTTTGTTAATATCTTGCTTCATCGTATCTATAAACATGCATGAATAAGCAAAACATATTCCTAAAAGAGGCATAAGGTATATTGGCTTTATTTTCCTAAAATATATAATTATGAAGAAACCTTGACAACTTCGTGATTAAGATCGACTCCATAAACATATACTTGACATCTGCTCTTACATTTCAATGTTTCAAGGGTTGTGTTTCGTAAAGCTGTGCATAGATCTAAGCGTGACTCTACATACGACTGGTGACCATTTTTCAGGTGCAATTCAGCGTCAGGAGTTCTCATTGAGTGCAAAAAAGGGACATCAGTCGTTCATAGAGTTGTGGATAGATCTAAAAACAGCTTCATGAAATACAACCTAGGACCACCAGCACCACCACCAATGCACTACAAAAAGTGACAAGGGAAGCACCTGGAAATCAATCCACATTTACCCATCTGGCATGTAAATCATCTTCTGAGGAGTTCACAAAAATTACAATGAAAATCAGACAAATCAGCATATTGTGGATGTTCATGCAACTTTTGGAATAATGCATGTTTGCGAGTGCATTATTTATTCCTCTGAGAACTCTTTCAAGGCAACTTCCAAGCATCTCTTACCATCCAGCGTGCATGTCCCCGCACCCCTCCTGCAGGTGTTCATGGGGGCGATGGATGTCCACATATCCTCCTCAGGGAGGTACACCTCCGCAGAGTTGTAGCAGTTCCATGCGTCTGACCCGCCGACAGCGTAGATACGACCTTTCGACGAGCACACTCCGACCTGGGCTCGACCTGATGTGAGAAAGATTAGATATACACAGATTTGTTACAAATATTGTAAAAGCTGAAATTTTTGTTGGGGTTTTATTTTCGCAAATTTCGCAACTATGAATTTGCTAAAATATAAACTCATTAGAATGCCCATAAACTTGTGTAGAATAATCTTAAAACATGAAAATAACAACTTGCTAATGAGTGCAAATGTCTGAAATTGACTGAATTCGCTGAAATTTATGTATTCTGAATAGTTGTCTTTTACAGTATATGTAAATAGTTGGATCAATTACCATGAGAAGTTATGTCACAGGCCAGTGATTTCCTCTTGACCACCACAAAAGTTAGTCAAGGGCAGTTCTACAGCTTTGTCAAGTCTGTTGCACTAACAACGAGCAGATATCTTGATGAAATTCATAACAAATTGTGTGATACAGATACTTTTAGTTTCAAACGCATTGAATTTTAAGGAATTTGGATGAATAATTTTAAAGACATTCAGCTTTTTTGTGGTAAAGAAAATTACATTTTCATGAAATAGCCCTCAATAATTTCACATCCCAAAAACGATTTTTCTTGACCTGTCATTGAATTTTATACGCATGAATCAAATAGTAGCTGTATCACATCTATTTAATTTTAAGGTATTTCATCAAGATATACACTCGCCGTTAGTGTAACATAATGGAGACTGATCTTACCCTCATTGAGTGGAGCAATCGTTGACCAGGTTGATGTGGCAGGGTCGTACTGCAAGCAGTTCTTCATACCCACGCTGCCGCTAGCACCTCCAATCACATAGGCTTTGTTATTCACTACAGTAGCACCTGAAAATTGCATCAAAATTATTTTAAAAATTTAAAAATGTGACGAAGCAGGGGTCAGGATCTTTAAAATTCTGTGCCTCAAATCCGATTTTAATGAATTCAGCCTTGTGTGGTTTAGATGATCATAACGCCACCTCACTCTTATTGATATCAACATCGGTTCTTAAAGAGGCAGCATGTGTGCTTTGACATTTCAATCCATTTTACCAGGAAAACAAGACTTGTAATGTAAAGGAACTTTAAGAAACGGGGCTTTCAAGGTTTGACATGTATAAACTAATTGTAATATGTCATGTGAAGGAGGTTCACGTGAGGAGAATAAAACAATGTCTTTTGGGGAGACTAGGGCAAGGTAACATTAATTTTTGTTATTAATCACCGATTTGAAAGAGCAATTCCAATTGGCGACTTGTCAGTCTCTTGAACAAAAGTGAAAGCAACGAGGATCTTGATGGGTCCCTTTACGTAGCTATGAATCGGAAGACTTTATAGGGGAATTACACTCAAATGATATATCGGCTTATTTCAAAAGGTTTAATATGTATCTAATCATTGGAATTATTGCGATTCAATACATAAGTATCGAATTTATAGTTAAATCACAATTTCATGATCCAGTTTATCGTCTGCTAACATTAGCTGGGGGCTGCCATTTTATTTTTGGTACGAGAAAGTATTTTTGTTCCTTTATCAAAGCTTTCTTGATCGGTAATGAAATAATTTAAAATTTGAGATAAAATGTGATATGCATGAGAAAATATATTTCATTATTTAACACTGGTCTAATGGTCTTTAAAAAGTCATTATTGTGCATTGAAATTCCCTTTCCTTGGCATACATGACGTACAACATGGAGTAATGACGTATTACATGGTGAATGACATGAATCTTCTTCATAACAAAACAAATGAAAGAAAGGAATCTGTTTTATCGGTTGGCTATTTCAACCATTGTACGTGACTTTCTATAGCGTTATACAATCAGATGAAGATCAGAA
>BQKZ01000414.1:144015-182165 GCA_036244855.1 Temnopleurus reevesii | reverse complement strand
CATTTCTACAACTAATCTATTCATAAATATGCCTTTTTATAGTCTGAAATTCAACATGAGTCTTAATTTTTCTGACTTTGATAAATGAAAAGTACAATTATTATCGATCAATTAAACGTCGTTTTCACGTGCAAACCAATGGGACTATTACTTTTTTACCCGCGGGAAAGTACACATACTCCCTGGGATTTATAAGCAAGATATGATGTCGTAAATACCTATGCAGCTCATGTTCATTTATTGAAATTCTATTTAAGTTTCATATTTCCAAATTTCCGATTCTTTTTCATGATTTTATAATGATTTTAGAATAGTCATTTTTACGTGCAAACCTATGAGAGAAAAAATGGCAAAAGTACAGACCTCCGTGGGATTTTTCAGGCAATAAAATGAATTATTAACCGTATCAGACATCTGAGCCATGTGATTTTTACACTTTATTGCCCCGTAAAAGACTGAGCGGTCAATAAATTACTTTATTGCCCGCTGTCAAATGTCTATGGGATTTTGCGTGTAAAAACAGCGGGCAATAAATTCACGTGCGAAATACGCGGACCGCGATCTCGCGAGCAACCACTTTTAGTTTTGCCATTGGTTTACGTGTATAAATTCAGCGCAGTTTTTGTGCATTGTGCTCGCGACGTGCCTTGTGAACAAACATGGAAGCGCCCTGTTCGAAGAAGTTTGCTTCGTTCGATGACAACGAATTCGATGGAATTTTGCAAGATAGGAATGCTGAAAATACTAAGAAGGCAACTAAACAAGCAGCCGATATTCTGAAGGAATATATTGCGTAGAAAAACCTTTAGCTTGATCTGGAAACTGTGGACAAAAAAAATCTTGCCTCTATTCTTGCGAAATGCTTGTAAGAAATGCTGGTGAATTTACCCTTTGGATTTTGTGTTCGCTCTAGATATCTGATTTGGTTAATAATAACAATATGGACTATCTCTTTCGGGAGACACAACATTTATGGCCCTGAGTAGAATCGTATTGCCCTCGTCGACGAGGGCAATACGATTCTACTCAGGGCCATAAATGTTGTGTCTCCCTCAAGGCCAGTCCATATTGTATTAATGTTTAGTAGTGGATATGTTTTTCCAATTATCAATTCTTGGATTCGACTAAAAATCCACACAAGGAAAAATGAAATAAGACACATATTTCCAAAGAAGGAGGGTATGTTTTTACGTGTAAGTCAATGGAGAACGAAATGATTTTTCCGTCCGTTGATTCGCTCAGACGAAGAGTACCCCCTAAAATCTAGAGAGTGGGCCATCTTGTAATTATAATATCTTTGGAACGGTATACCAAAACGAGTGCGTGTCGGCTGTAGATCTAGCGAGCTAGCTCGCTCTGCAAGAGATTGCACAAGCACGCCATCTCTAGATCGACCAAGGAGAGGAACGGGTTTTTTTTTCAATAGTGAAACGTATTTTTTTTATCGAGAGTGAAAGGTATTTTTTTTTCGAGAGTCAAACGTTTTTTTCTTTGACAGTGAAATGTATTTTTTTTTATCGAGAATGAAACGTTTTTTTTCTTTGACAGTGAAATGTATTTTTTTTATCGAGAGTGAAACATATTTTTTTATCAAGAGTGAAACGTATTTTTTTTAATTGAGAGTGAAATGTATTCTTTTTTATCAAGAGTGAAACGTATTTTTTTTTATCAAGAGTGAAGCGTATTTTTTTTTATCGAGAGTGAAATGTATTTTTAGTGAAATGTATTTTTTAGTGAACTCACTTTTTTTTAAGAAAGTGAAATGATCTTTTTAATTTAGTGAAACATATTTTTTTAGAGTGAAACATAATTAAAAATAATAACATATGTTCATCTTTGTTTCCTGTTTGGCGTGCCATACACGTCTTTAGCGTCACGGGGTGTTCAGTGAAAAAAAAACGTTGGGCGACACAGGCTAAAAAGCAAACGACTGAATAGGTCTTATAAATTGTTACTGTTATCCAATAACACCGCTCACTGCTCACGCGACAGCGTCCTTTTAGCCATCGATTTGGTAATCTTTATTTTAATCCTTTTCATGTATTTTGAAAAGACGAAACAAGTTCAATATCTGACTGGTCTGATTGTAAAGGTAAATCTATTGGGATTTACATGACGCCAGCAAAATTAATTGGTCCAAGATTTTGGCGCCGTTGTGGGGGCATTTAGGGGCCCTGACCACCGGGTTTAGGGGTCCAAATTTAAGATAAAAGGAGCGTAATAATTGCCAAGGGGGCACAATTTTCAGCTCATATTTGTTTTTATTTTTTTTATTTTTTTTTATTTACTTATTCGTTTGTTGTGAGATCTTCAGTTCTTGATAATAAATTAAGGTGATTGCCTATTTCCCTTTGTCAGCTCTCAAGGGGGCGTATGGCATCAAATATATATATTTATTATATATATATTAATCAAATGACACATATGATAAGCAGTTCACCAAATCAACGTTTAACCATGACTTCATCTAAAACCATGAAAAGTGATGAGGAAGGATACAATGAACGATCCTCATTGTTACTTGATTTCCGTTATTTACATTCATCCACATATTTTCCAACCTTGCCATGTATAAATCATATCATTCACATCAGGAATCGATATCGTCCTTGTGGGGCAGATAATTTCATTGTTGATAAAAAACGATTTTTAATTGAACGCATGAGAAGCAATGCATGGATTGCAAATTTCATGAATGAAATCATTATGTGCTATGTTTCCCATGAAGTCATGCAGGTTAAAAGCCTTCTTTAGCAATTCCATATTATCTCACATTCAAACTTATGCACATTATGTGCAGGCGCATATATTAGTCTTTTAGGTTTTACACTGACTGAGAGTTGAGACCTAAGGGTTTCAGAAAGTCATACGCAATCTTATATGTGCAGCGCGAATGCGAGTTTTTACAAGTCGTCTTTTCACTATCTCGTCCGAGACAAGTTGCCAAGGTGATTTAGTACAAATTACCTTCTCGCATTCTCTTCTGAAACAAGGCTCCAAGGTGAGTTTGTATAAGTAGCCTTCTCGCCTTTTCAACCAGAATGAGGTTCCTTGACCATGTTGACGAATTTTACAACTCATCACCATTTCGCTTCACGTATAAGCTTCCTAAGGACTGTCGTAGTTTCTGAAACCTACCTTCTTTAAGATTTCTTTAAATTGTATAATTGGTTCTCCCTTGAAATATACGGGACCAATTAACCTATGAAATTCAGACAATTCCTGTTTTAGCCAAATCTTTCGATATGTATTGACTGAGTCAAATACAGATCCTCAACAGTTATTGCCTAGTTATTGCCTTTAAATGCTGTCAATCGACACCCATATGGTATACAAAACAATGGGATAAAACATAATGAAACATCCGCCCTTATCCCATGCATAAAATATCAGCGTGAGCCCATAATGGAAGTGTACCCTTGTTCAACTAGTTACATGATGGATGATGTTTATGGTGATTGGCACGAAAATAAATAAATATAGATAAAGACTGTACCAAAATAGTCGCTAAGTGGCTGACGTGTCATAATCTTTTGTATTCATCTTCAAAGGATGCCTCCTCTAACTTTTCAAATCGTTGTCTTGCCAAGAAGCGTCCTTGACATTGTGTTTTGGTTGATTAGTTTACCTTGGGGAAACGAACTAGATAATAATGTAAATGCAATGTCATTTCATGAAACATGCATTCAATGTCGATAATTTTGGCACCACTCTGCTGCAGGGGCTACAGAGCTGGATAAACTTAGTAACCCGACTCATTTTAAAGTGAAACAAACCCCTAGAATTTTCGTGTTCTCATTGAATGAAGAAAATCAGAAAATGTAAACTATGAAATATTTAGCAAAATCGGACAATCTGTTCAAAAGTTATGAATTTTCAAATTCCCAATGATATCACGATCCTTTCCGTTGATGGGGATAAATCGGACAACTCTGCATTCACTGTGTATATAAATGTTTTTTATGGATTAATGTCAACTTTTAGATAAGGGTTTAATCCTGTATGTAAAATGTTTAAGAATAGATTGAATGTGCAATTTAGGATAAGGGTTCTGTCTGGTTCTTCTCAAAATACATGCACAATCGATAAAGGCATGTTATACTAAAAAAAAACACAATTTTGTTTTGTGAAAAAAGAGTAAAACTGTACTAATACAATTGAAGAATGGGAGCATATAAATACATGAACAGATAAATAACAATAAGAGCCGAATTGTCAGAAGATTACAAAGTTGTATCCTATCATCAATAATTTCCAAATGTATAGTTGTGGCTGTCAGAAGGCAGAGTGAGAAAATATTGACACCTTACTGGCTCATTAGTTAAAAATCCTGTTTCGGTATCTAAAAGAAGAGTCGATCACTGTCGATGTTAGGTAATAAGAAGACATATTGGTACTGGGAATTTATGATTTCATTAATTTCACCATTTCAATTAGGGAGATGAAGAGGGCAGCTTTTCATTGAATAGAAACACATATGATATTTTTTCGTGTGTGTAATTTGGGTAGATTATAACAATTGAAATAATTCTTATTGCCTTATCTCAACGCACTGTTTACCCATGTCCAGGATGTCGGGATAAGGCAAGAATTATTCCAATTTTCAATGCAGGTGTCGTCTTAGTATTTATTTTTAAGTATTGAATTTACAAAAATATAATTCTAATGTATTTTTTCCAAATATTCCTCAGAGTGGACGCATTTACACTAAATTGTCTTTTTTTATCTAAAAAAAAGACATCTTTACGGGGATAAATTTCTGTCTTAAGTACTTAATGTGTTGTTGTAATGAGTGAGCTTCGGCGAAAATCCTAGGTTCAAGAGCAACATTTCTAATCTGTCTCCATGTGGACCATATAGGCACCGTTTAATACATGGGCCGCAGAACACACACGTATAACACACACACACACACACACACACACACACACACACACACACACTTGTTTCACTTCATACGTGCCACTTTTTCAGTTAATATGTGCAAGCATATGAGAATGAATAATAATGCTTATCCACATCCCCCCACACACACACAAACGCACATGTTTCTAAATCGTATGTAACGATATGTATGATATATATGTATAAATGATAAATGATATGTATATACCATTTATCTAACGTTCACAACTTTCAATCAAATAAAACATTACAAATATATATATATATATATTTTCAGTACTGCAGATTATTTTTAGACTCTAATTGAGTTTGGTTTCCCATAAAACGTATAAAGCATAAAGCTCTTGAAAAGGTCAGTTTTACCACATGGTGTTTTCTTTGTCACAAATTCAGACTGTGATTATAAGTGTTGTAAGAAAAACCAATCAATGATTTCACTCTGTCAATAGAGTGATTTCAGAATTTCTTTGCCCGCAATATAGGCCTTCTGAACCACAACCATCATTACGTGGAATTCGATTTTTTCCCCTCTCTCAAAGTATGGTTTTGTTTTCTATTAGTAAGTGATACTCTTAAAAGAAGATTCTAAACTAGCACAAAAATAATCTATTTTTAACACGAATTAAATGGGGAATCGACAAAGCTTTTATGAAAACATAAGATAAATAGAATTTTGAGGAAATCATTTTTTTTGGGGGGGGTGGGGAGGAATTAACATTATATAACATTGCTATGGACATGACAAATGGTCAGTTCTACATCTATCACGTCATCAATTGCTAATTCGTCTAAATATTCAAACATTCATAACTTCCTTATTAGTTATCCGATTTTAATCTAGCTTCTGTTCATCTGATTTTTCTGCGCCTGTCTATGAAATATTATATTCGGTAGACTCTTCGTTCAAAATTTAGAATGCTATATTATCCACGGATGTACCAGGCCCGTAACCATGGTAACTAGGATGTTTTTGAGGTATAAATGTGGACAAAGAGGACCATTTCTGACCGTCGATTGCTTGTCAAGCAAAGATAGAAAATAATTATAGAAGTAATAGTAATAATAATAATGATAATAAAAATAATGATAGTAATGATAATAATAATAATAATGATAATGATAATAATAATAACAATAGTAATAATAATAATAATGATAATAATAACAACAATAACGATGATGATTATGATAACAATAAAACATTATTAATAATGATAATGATAATAATTCTAATAATTCTAATAAAAAGATAAGCAATAATGTTGGGGTATGAAGCAGACCTCTTCTGGCAAATAAGTTGCATTTTTATCCAATGCCCCTTGTCTTACCTATCCAAAACACCTTTGACATTTTGAAGGTTTTCTTTTATTACACCAAGTGGTCGTGGAGCTGGGATTTGAAGCTCCAAGCCCATTTTAAAGCTTTGGAGCTGCATGAGAGTGTTTTGCCACGTTGAGACGAAAGATAGGCATAGCAGTTGTAAAACATAGCGCATCTTGATGCATTCCCTATAAATAGATCGGATTATGTTTACATCTGTGGTCAATTGATTTAAGAAAAGAGTTCTAAAAATAGCATTCATGGACAGTCCCATCAAGGAATTCATTTTACCTCGATACCGTAACTATAACAATATGTGAATGCAAATGCAACATGACGTGAGTTCATTGATCCATTTCGATCCGCTTCTTTTTGGGGGCCTAACTTGGCATCACACTTGAAGGTTACTTGTCTTTCAAGTGAGGTCGTGAACCATCTTATGAATCTATTCACAGGTCAACTATACGGTGCTGTGTGGATGTTCTGAGCTTTCGCGCCATGAATTTAGGTACCGTGGATTTTCGCGCCGTTGCATAAAACTAAAAAATCTGACATATATTTTTGTACGGGGAGAACTAAGACATGTTGCGAGAGTCTTTGCTTGCAAACCTTTTCATGCAACGGCGCCCAGATCGTCAAATTTTCAATTTATAAGACGTGAAGTTAATAACGTACCGCCCCAAAGTCTACGTCCCTGGTCACATACAAAGCTCGCGTCCACGTTCACAAACTTTGCACTCTGGGTCATAAAATTTGCGTCCCACTCGAATCATATAAGGAAACTGGTCTCATGATACTTTCTCCAACCGCAAATATCAAACTGTCGAATTATCAGTGATCTTTATTGTACGTTCCCTATGTGCTGAAATTTGCAGAGGAAACTCTTTGACTTCATACAATGTCAATGATTGCAAAGTTTGTAACATATAAATTTCTGCGCTGATAGGCGAGAGCGGACAGGGGGTGAGTTGGTCCGATTTTGTTCCAACTCGTCTGGACATTTGCTGGAGCCACTCACATGGCTGTTGCTCACGGATGCTTATTTATTTACATTGCATAGGGAAAGACAGGGGTACGGATTACCAAACATCAAACTGTCGCTCCTATAACTAAAAGGGCCTTTTTTCTAATCGGGCCAACCTGCCCCAACCTGAGACGAATTCGCCATTGAATGACAGTAAAGGTTAACCAGAGACCTTATATCCTTTTTTACTAAAACAATAAACCATACATTTAAAAAATGTTTCATACGTATGATGAATGGAAATATTGTCTATTACCAGGAGTATCGAGCGTTTTTAAAATGGGGTGTTTTGGCAAAGACAGTGTAGGGTCCTTTTTTCTTGCTTTTTTCATGTCTATGAATTGTTCCTGTTTTTGGTTTTAAAATGCTATTTACTTGTCAAATCAAAATTTGAAAATTTCATCCAATCTGACTGAACTGCAATTCTGGGTTTTTTTCACTTGCATATTCTCTGATGCTGAAAATGTTTTACACAAGACCCAACTGATTAATTTGACTCTTTTGCGCAATCGCGTAATACACCAGGAGAAAGCAAAACTAGTTGTATCTCTTTCCATAAAAAACAAATATCCCAATATCATATTGGTAAATTGCCAATAGGAAGTGAATTCAAAGATAATGTTTGTGATGTATTTTATAAAATACCATTTTTTCATTTAGTCTACATTTATGATTGTTTATGTTGAAAACAACGAGTTAAAATGCATTGTATCAGCACATTTATAGACATTGCAGAACAGGAATCTATATCGTTCAGAATAGATTCGAGATGGCGCTATTCATATTGATGTGTTTTGACTCGATTGACCAAAAGAGCCAAACATTATGATTGGTTGCACGCCGTACCCATTGTTTTCTTTCGTGTCAGTTTACAGTGTCAATAGTATAGTCAATGTAGATGCCGTGTAGTTTTTACTCCAATCGAGGACTTTAGTAAATCGATCTATAGCGATTGCAGCTTCTGTGTGATTAAACGGTACGGGGTTGTTGTTCAAAAGTTGCAATTGATCGCAAATCAACTGCAAATCAGTTGCAAATTGTAACGCATATTTTCATGATATGGGTTCTTACAAGACGCGCATGAAACAATGATTTTTATTGGCGTATTCCGATGAACTGCAATTTGCGATCAATTGCAACTTTTGAAAAACATTCCCAATTTGTGTTCCAGACACTGGTACTATCAGGACACAGAGTGGCCACCGTGTAGTATCTTGTTTTTTTACATTCTTTTTGTAGCATCCCTTAGGCAACGGCTGACAGCATCGTTCCCTCGGCCCAATCACTTATTCGTGTATCGGGCATGCAAATTTAGAAATGTGACATTACTTACTGTATAAAGTCATAATCGATGATGTTACACATACATTTTGTTTCTTTGGGCAAATATCTTTTAAAAAAAATGTTACATTGAGAGGAGAGAAAATAGGTATACGATCATGACAAAATCAATGCACATGTGCGAGTAAATTAATGGCGACACAATGCACTCGAGGGTGTTAGCCATAGATTCACTCGGCTAACACATTGTGAAAACCAAAGTGTATATACTGCATTGCCACTAACATCACGATCTTAAATACGAATTGTGCATAAATTGCTTTATGAAATGGGTCAACAATATAAAGTTGTAAGATAGAATGCAGACGCGGTCCCTAACTTGTTGCATCTCTTTAATATTGATTCAACTTCAGTGCGTCTATGACAGGAACACAGAAATCGGAATATGTTCCATTTCTGTGGACAGGAACCGCGATGTGGTATGGCCCTATAATGTTTTTAAATACAGATGGCGCCAATCAATGATACAGAAAAGCGTCTCCTTGCTTCGATGTGAATCATGGCACTAAAACAATATTTCCCAACATCACCCGTGTCGACTCTCGAAAGTTCTAGCAGAATGAAATGAATTATTAGAATTGATTGATTCTAAGTATTTTCGTTCAGAACCCTCTCAGCAAAGTATAAAACTTTGAAGCATAATGTAATGACAGAATAGTCATTTCAAATAATCAGGCCCCAAATAATTCTTTTTCTTAGTTAGAGGTTATGTTAATGGCAAAGTTTTGAGTTTATATTATTTTTTTTAAGTCGACACTTTAGGTGACGACTTTCCCGCAACAAAGGGAAACGGCGAATGTGTTCTGTATTCCCTCTCCCATGGCAAGCACACACACATACACACACACAGAAATGTTTACGTATTCATATGAAAATAATTGGAATTGTTTTGAATTGTCCTGTATACTTGAAACCATGAAATGTACATAACTGATTCTATGATAAACCTATCTCGTTAATTCGAAGACGCCATTGGGCAACACTTCGTTCTATATTATAGTTTCATCTTTATTCTCGAATGAGTGTCCTACAAATGGTGTCATCTTAAATGTTTTCATTCCAACTGAAAATAGTGATTGTGTAGCAAACCACAACACTCATCTCATTCTTTTTCCTGTCGAATTGGTATAAAGAGCATTTTTGCTTTGAAAAATAACAATTTTCTGTACAATTGATAGCCGTCAAATAATCATTTTGTTGGGCATCATCCCCACTTAAAGATAAGTTCAATTCGACACCTTGCTGTTTTAATGTACTGGTGCATTTCTGCTTTGAAAAAAATAACACTTTGCGATGTGACAGTTTCTGGACAATTGATAGCCGTCAAATAATCATTTTGTTGGGCATCATCCCCACTTAAAGATAAGTTCAGTTCGATACCTTGCTGTTTTAATATACTGATGTTATTATGTTGTTTTCTTACTGCATTCCTGGTCTATAGTTGACATCTTTTTCATTCATACATAAACCCGGCGTGCATTGTCAACTTTAAGCACCACACCCATAACAAATACTCGAGAAAAACAAACGTCCGAGTGTCAAAACGTCATTTTGATGTTGATGTTGGATGAAAATGAAGGTCATTAAAGCGTTTGTTGGAAAATATCAACATAGATTGAATGAGATGATTGACTGGAGTGTGGTGAGGTAGGTGAATGTTTCATGAAGTCATAAAGTGTATTCATCCAGGAACAGATGCAAAATCATTGTGCGTAGGCCTACTGGACAATGGACATTCCGTCTATTCATATTTTCTAAATGCAAGGTACAAACCTAGCTATGAAAAATAATGTAAAACTTTAAATAGTTTCATCATAGTCTTATTGTATTTACAAAAATGTTTACCGACTCCAGGTAGCAAGAAAGAGAGAGGGGGTGAGAGAGGGGGAGGGAGAGAGAGAGGGGGAGAGAGAGAGAGAGAGGGAGAGAGAGGGGGGGGGAGAAAGGAAGAGGGACGGTTCATTTTTTACTCTCTGAAAATATCATATGGAAAATGTATTAAATTGTAAAGGTTGAATATCTACAAGTAATAGACGACTTTCGNAGGGGGGGGGGAGCTTTTTAGTTGTTGTTTTTTTGTTTTGTTTTTTTACAAACGCTTATCAGACCAAGCATTTGTTTTACGTCTGACAGATTACGCACCGTATGAAAGACGTGTCCAATGCATTGAGATGAATCTCGCTTGGACCACGTCACAATGCCTTTCAATTCGGTTTAGTGGGATTTTAAACAAATTTAATCTTCCAAAATATTCAAGGTGTTTTATTTTATGATTATCTACTTCCAGCAGAACTTTCAGTTTTAATATATATATGGATGTCATCTGTCTCTGTGTGCTTCGTTACACTCTATTAATGATAACGTGGACCTAATTTTTTCCTAGGTCCTTGACTGTCCATCCATCGCTAACCTTGAATCACAAAATGCTTCCTCCGTAAAGGACACTTGTGTTGCACAGACATTCTGAATATTTTATTTTATTCAATTTTATATTTTCTATTGAAATCGTGTTCCGTATAGAGTCTATTGGGCGTGGTTCGTTCGCATTGTGTTCAATTTTACCACATCACAATAGAAGTATTTATTGATTTTATATCACCCAAACCTCGGATCTACTCTATCGATTTGTTTCGGTCTATGCTAGCTACCGCATAATTCAAGGCCCTCATTATTATGATATTAGTACAGCGGATGTAGAATAAAAAGTGATTTACTTCCCTCTCTCTGAAAAATAGTATTTCCCCTTTCGAGTTCAAGCAATATGCTTATAAAGAGCTATCAGTGGAAGCATAACTGCAGCGTAGTGATCCTGAATCCCGACTTTCAATCAGAGGGTTGGAGCTCGAACCCCACATGGCGTTAATTTCCTGCAGCAAAGAGATAACACAATTTTCTAATACTTTCCTACCTACCAGGTCAGCTAAGCTGCCAAAACCGAGTATGGATCCTCCAGTTACTCCTGTCCATCATGATATTTTTCAGTTCGTCTGTGCCAACTATTCCAGTGTCTGCTGTCAAAATGTGCACGTTCTTTGAACCTTTTTAGTAACTATTCTACTAGAATAGTTGTAATCGAGTCTGCAGGTATTTCTTGTTGCTATGCCTGTCAAGCTTCGGGCAATCTGTCGGGTTGTCAAGAACAACCTTTGTTCTTCACCCAAACTCTCCTGCATTTTACCCAGTGACGTCAAAGGGTACCACAGGAAGGCTAAATGCGCAACATCATGGGACCTTGATGTAAAACAGTGGATTTGATGATCTTTTGTACCTGTATACATGGTATAGATATATTCGAATAAATAAATAGATAAATATATTTTCAGCCTGCTTAATCATGTAACAGAGCACTTAGAAACTGATCGTATTAAATATGTATCATTCAAAATTAACTTGTTAACTTTGTACACAAAATTTCACATTTTCCTCTTTTTCCAGAAAAGTAGATAAAATTTAGTTTCTTCGGTCAAATATATTATAGCCACATCAATTCTGCAAGCATTCCAGAAAGAATGGGGTGGATTCCTCATTTGAAATATGATATTGATCCATTTTCAATAAATTCATATACAAAGTGAATGAGGAGTTCTCCATGTATGACATCACAGATTATGCTAATTAGCTATGCGCATGCCATTTCAAGGATGCCAGCACAGGTGGAAATGATGACTTTGAAAACTCATAACTTTTGAACAGATTACCCAATTTTGCTCAATTTTTTACAGTTTGTTCATCTGTCTGGGTGTAATTCCCCCTTAATTTCAGTGGGTTTTGGTCCAAATCCTGATAGCCCCATTACCCTTTCGTGTCTTCAGAACTCATTTGTCTTTTTCTACCCAATAATCTTCAGCCGATCAATATGAAATCAATGAATAAAAAATGGATTGTGGGTGCTTTCCCATTCTCCAATACATTTTAAGATAAAAAGAGAGAATACAAAACCAATAAGGTACTCATTTCCTCGGTCCGAAAGATGATTGACGAAATCTCAACGCACACAACATTGAGACTAGATATCATACCACATTTCTTTTTAGTCTGTCCACCCAACAAGTTGATAGATCAACCATAACAGTATCTATTTTCTTTTGCATATATTTTGTTACTGCCCTATATGTAAATATTTACCGAACCAATTGTATTGCCATGCCCTTGCCATTGCTTGGTCGCAAGTATTCTATTATGTTGGGGTTTTATGTGGAAGCTTTTAATTTGATATGCTTGAATTGATTTTAATATAATAGAATGTCGGTTTTGACTATGTGTCTCGTCGTAGATTTGTCGACATTGATGGGTAATGTCAAATGGGCGGTAACGAAATGACATGTGACATTTTAAGCTACAATTTTATCTGTTATATAGCTCGGTGACAGACTGTCAGAGACTGTTAAAATTCTTCAAATTAATGTAGTACAAAGTAAGTGCTAGGATGTTGGCAAAAAGAAACACTGACATTGCCATAATGGAAGGCTGCAAGGCATGAAGAATGTTGGTAACCATGGTAACTGAAGTATATCAAGCAAATCATTCACAATGTATTACCATGGATCATGTGGAATCGTGTTGCACTGCTTATTCATCTGTGCACATGTAAAAGAGATGAAGAGACTGTCTGAACCTGATGATTTAATGATAATTTGAAAATGTGCAAATAATAAACATCGTGATTTAGATCATGATCAAATAATAATTGATATTGACTAAAAAAGGTATACATTGACTTGTTAGTTAATCAAAAGGTTTTTTCACATACTCAATATAACGTCACTTACGTTATGTATATCATGATTTGAAGTGACTTATAGAATCCTTTTTCGATTGGTATTGATGAAAATTGTTTGTGATTACTACGGGTTTTCTCATCGCCTGATGGTCGTTGTATTTATGTAGACCTAATTCAAAATTAAAATGACGAGTGCAGTCAACAAAAAGAATGTAATCATAAAATACATGTAAACCTTACACTTAATGCATATTGGTAGTGCAAAATACAGTTCGGTCTGACGAAATGTCGAAAATCCTTTCATTGTCCCGAGTGTCGACTTATAAGGTAGTAAGTAAAGAAACCTGGCTAAAATGACTTGTTGAAAATAAGTGCGACGAAGTAACAAGCTTTCACCTGACTCCAAAATTAAGTCAGAACAAATATCAGAACAGAAAGAGGACCTTGTATTAAAGCGTTCGTGAATGCAACTATGCATACACTGGCGTAAAAAAGTTTGTGTACTCGCCTACATAATGCCGGTGGCGTGAATAAATAGAAATGATCAGAAAACACGACATTTGAAGCACAGATAGTGTGGCAGGCGGTACGATTGAAGTGTAGTTTAGATCTGCTTTTCTCTATCATACTACCAATGTGTTACCTGCGTTGAGTCATTCAGCTCACCAGAGCGGTTGGTTGGTGTTATTGAATAGGGATCGTGAGCTTGCATTGGGAGATATGTAAACTCCACCCTCTTTTTGCGGACTCTGAATAGAGCATACGAACACGCCCAGAAGTATAATCAATTCTAAACCAACAGGTTCAGAGATGCATGTGTACATCAGCAGTATTTTTACCCACGCTTTGAAAGCTCTAAACGCTCACTATCATACTTAGCTGCAATTATATTTCACAAGCATGAATTGTTTCTGCGAGATATTTGTAAAGCAATCAACTGAGAATATGTGCACATATGATTTTATCTGTACGTATTAGAACAAATAATTCTCCGAGAAGTTGCAACTGGAAAGGATAATAAGAAATCCGGTAAATGCGTTAGGGGTAGCAAAAAGCACTGAACGATGGACTTTCTTCGGAATGCGGTGTAACAATGCAGCGTGATGTAAGACTACAATTGTGTCTACTTGATCGCAAACAATAGGCAGAGGAACCAATACAATGATGGCCACTGTACTGAGGAGAAGGGAAGGCGAGTCATACATGAATTTTACGAGATCGTGGATTTTTGACGGCACTGACTGCACCCATCGTCGGAAGTGATAAGAGTTTTCGAAAGTTAATTTCAATGAAATCGCGGTCGATGACGACGAGAGAAGCGTTGTCTTTCGCCAGCGATGGTGATACGGACGTTGATATCAGCCCCAGTGCGATGGGTTGGCGCAAGTTTATTTCTATGGATTATACTCAATGTGGTGACCATTGCCGGGTATCCTACGGGTGCACCCATAGACGCTTGTCAGGATATGATCCCTGGACATGGCAGCCTTCCTCAAGATAACAGAGACAGACTTGGTATTACCATGACAACCAGTTTAATGATGGCTGATGAGGACAATGAGGAGCCCAGTGTTAATGGTAAAAAATGAATTATTGTGATTTTGGCATCGTATTATCAAAAGAAGGGTCTATCCAAAATAGTATTTTTTTTCTTCAACAGGAGCAGAAAAAAATCAGATTAACCGGAAGAAAAGAAATGAGAAAAATCTTACAGCTGATAGGAAAGTTTTAAATGTTTAGATATTTAGACAAATTGGCATCCAATTGTCATTGGTGAATAATTGACCATTCGTTAATTTCACATCAATTGTACAAAATGTTACTTTTTTTCCTTAAAAAATATGATATCCTCAAAACGTTAGCTGTAAGATATCTCAGATATGCATCTCTAAATTGATACTAAGGTTGTATCTTTCTATAGAAACGATGAATTTAAACAAATGGTGGTCAGTAGTGCAAACATGATGTCATCGTATTGGGAATATGTCAAAAATGTTGTCATTTTTTCCAAATCATTAAATAGTCATGATTTTTTTTTTACTTGTTCGATCTTATTCAAACTTTTTTTGGTTCTGCTTGCCAAATTTTTCTACTCCTCTTCGGAAAAGAAATATATCATTTGGGATTGACTCTCATTATTTTTTCAGAAAAATATCATAATAGTTGTAATACATTTATGTAGAATAAGAAGTGCTGTAGTATGACAGTAGTAACTAGTATGATAATTAAACTAGCAGTTGACATTAATCAATTCATGGAACGAATATGAATGGGCATGGGTAGCATATACAGTGAATTAGAATATAATAGTACATAACTCTGTATAGAATTCGATTAGACACAAATACAGCAGCTGTGCAATTAATCTTATACTCACTAAAGACAGATGGCATTGTTGAAATATAACCTATAATAATATGGTATTCTCCTAACAATTAAATGCATGAATACATTTCATGTAATCATCAATATTCAACAAGATTTCTGCAATATATGGTTGAATATAAGACCGGTTTATCAAACTGTATGAAAACAATATGCAGACTTTCGGATGGAATAATTATAAAAACGTATTTTCCGATTTAATGTGGAACAATATATCCTCTATTTTTTGTTCACAATTTGCCAGGTGATAACATGTTATATTATCTAGTGTTTTAGTCCATATGAATGTATACTTGTATTAACAGTATGAAGAAATAATAGTATACAATATGTAAAGGTGATAAATATTGCTGTTCAGTAATATACCTATTACATTTCAGTGTTTTATATACAGTCAAACCTGTCTATAGTGGCCACTGTCTATAGTGACCACCTGTCTATAGTGGCCACTGTCTATAGTGACCACCTGTCTATAGTGGCCACTGTCTATAGTGACCACCTGTCTATAGTAGCCATTCAAATTGATTCCCTCCAGTTGGAAATGCATGTTATAGAACCTGTCTCATTAGAGGCCACCCGTCTATAATAACCACTCTTTCTGTTTTACTTGGGGTGGTCTCTGTAGACAGGTTTGACTGTATATATATACCTTAACCCAAAACGGTGTGATACAAATAGAGATAAAGAAAGCTCACAAGTCTGTTTTGCAACCAATCAAATGTGTATCATGAATCACAAACTGTTTCATTCTTCTTCTTGAAACGGAAACCCCCCTCCTTTCACCCTTTTGAAACATAATAATACACGTACATCATTGATACGACTTCCTCCTAAACTAATGAACTGGAAGAAGTGAGATCGAATCAGATATTCAACAATTTATTTAGTTCTATTCCTCTTTATGATTATGATAATGGACTGTTCTTGCGTGATTGCTGAAGTATAGTTATCAAAATATTATTCTGGACAAGAGAGAGAGAGAGAGAGAGAGAGAGAGAGAGAGAGAGAGGGAGAGAGAGGGGGGGGGAGAAAGGAAGAGGGACGGTTCATTTTTTACTCTCTGAAAATATCATATGGAAAATGTATTAAATTGTAAAGGTTGAATATCTACAAGTAATAGACGACTTTCGTAATGTATTCAAATTTTATGCACGCTTCTTTGTCAAATGCACAATGATAAACAATTTATGCACCTGATATAAAATAATCCAATTTTAATGGAAGGAATGTAAATAGCCAGCAGTAGTTGTTGCTATGTTGGTCAAGCTACCATGTCCAGCCTCGCAAAGTTAATGTATGCAAGTAGCATTCTGACTATTGAATTCTCATTATCAGATTAAGAAACTGGTATATTATGAGTGTCATAAAAAACAGAGAGAGAGAAAAAAGGAAACTCAAATTGTATTCGAAATATTGCTGTTTTTCAAAAGTCAGTCTTTGCTGAATGGACATTTTCACTATAAATGTTTAATTCTCCAGTAGTTATGGTGGTATTCAATGAATTTCATCAAAAAAAATTAATATGGCAATGTGTCAAATTGAATCTAAATTATATATAGGTATTAACCAATTCATTTAATTGAATATTTTGGACCAAATTTTCTCGTCTACGTGGCCAAAGTCTATGAAAAAATCCATAACTGTATTCCCTTTTCAACACGCCGTTTTGAAATACCAAACAATGGTTGGTTATTGACTGAGGGTGTGTCACCTTTAGCAAAGTTGACATTCACCGTCAAATCTTTCCACAAATGTAAATATTGAGTAAAATGGCAAACTCTAGCGTACGCTGCTTTTTTTTTTTATATAAACTCTATCATAATTTTATATGACTTGGTGACATACAATTTGTTCATTCACGAGTTGGCACGGGTAAAATTTTAAGAGTGAAGACTTCCTTATATTTATTATAGATTTTCATCTATTTAAAAAGGGATTTTTAATTCCCTGATTGAGATATCAAGCGTGTTTTTACCAGTGAAAATGTTCTATTTCCGTTTCCTATTGCAGGGTCCATTAAATTCAAAAGCAAACATTTGTTTGCCGAAATGAGGAGGATGACAAATGCCGAAATCAATTTGTAATATTGTGTATTCTATGTCTTATTCATAATTTTCATAATTTAATAGTTTTTATTCTGGGTATCATTTTTTAACCAAATCACCTCCGGGAAGATCCATTACACTTTTGTATTTATATGGAGTGTTACAACTGTAATTTCATCATTGCAAAAACGATTATGAGACATATGTACCAATTCTTTGATATTCCTGTATTGATTTTTTTTAAGTTGGTTTTACTTTACTGAAATTAAAATATATCAAACCAACATGTAACCCTTTCCTCATGAGGAATTACATTGATAGATTGCGATTTAAAAATCTAATTATACAACGCTATTCCATTGTTTTATAGAAACTCAAATCTGTTTACAAAATAAAGTGATGATAACATATCAATTTCTTTTACAGTTTGGTCAGAAAAGTAAACTTCATGCACTCAACATATGAAGAAAGAATGACCAAGCTTTTGAAATTACAATCCAATCCACTATTTTGCTGGCACGATTGTCATTAAATGCATGATGTAACATTATGTTTATTTTAAAAATTCGCATCTACCAGAGTCTAGCTGTCATTTGAGTAGTTGATAGTTTACATAGATTAAGCTGTGAAAATGAAGATGTTACTCTTCAATATCAAGACTAATTAATTTAAAACGTTACCCCTTTCGGCACTCTGTATACTGGAATAAAGCTGCTTAATTAAATTTTCATAGATAATGCGTGAGTAACCTTCTTTATTTCTTGCACTTGTTTCAACGAGACTGAATGTAAATAGATAGGACAGACAACCTGATTACATTTTTTTTATTGCGCGTTCACAATTGTATACATTTTCTTTAAGTATAAAAACAATGTGATCATGATTTTGACAAGGTTTAATTTTGCTGATATAAACATCCAATTGTTGGGAAAAGATTTATTAATCAACTAATTCATTTATCATTCTCACTTTCATATACATCTTTCAGTGGCGTTGAGTGGTGATCGACCGTTCAGTGGTTTCTTCCGAGGGTTCATGGTTCAAGCCCGTCGTGTTGGCGGTGATGGACCCATTGGGCAATTCATCAACATCCCTGAGGGGCAGCAGGGTCTTGAATGCAATGGGCAAGAGAACGCTGCTGTCACACATACCAACAGAATCCAAAAGTTTGCTGCATCGTTTCGATGGCAACCGACTAAGAGGGATGAGGCTACCAACGTGGTTTTCATGTAAGTACAAGAGTACTAATCCCAGGGGCGAATGATATAGGATTAGTTAATAGCCTGACATGCCAAGGAACTATGGAAAAGGTCATTCGATCTAGGAAAAATATAGACGTCGCTGTCCCCTGTGCGTCGCCAAAAAGAAAGTATGTGTGACACCTTGTCACCCTCCCCCCCCCACACACACACTGTGTTTAATTTGTGAATAACTTTGAATAAAACGTCATATATACGTATCATTACTATAATTTTTATCAATATTTTAGGTAGAGAATATTCTCATCTTTTTTTATTTATGATACCCCATTGCTTTGTTGACCATTCTGGTTGTCTGTCGTCATTAGGCCGTGTCGCACATTTACATAAGAAAGGACCTTAAATAACTATCCCAAAGGTGTGGCATGTATGTAACTCGAACCGCTGATGTTTATAAATCCACCCACACAACCTGGGGCCACAGGTTCAATGTCAAGAGTGCGTCCTACTTTTTACCAATTTACAAGCGCCCCACTTTTTAAAAGTGTACATTCTTTTTTTTTTTAATGTTACGAATTTGTGGAAGCGTCGTGGTGGGGGTTCCGACTCTCGCCTTTCGAGTCTCAGTTCTATTCCAGCCCAAATGTGTTAATTTCCTTCAGCTAAACAAAATCATCCACAAAGTGCTGCCCTCCACCTTGGTGCGATTGGCAACCGGTTGGAAGTGACCATAATTGTTAATTTAGCAATGAGCGCCTTGAAGCGCCCTGCTTGAATACTCCCATAGGAGAGGACAATGTACGTACATTGTATAGCTTTCATGACTGGATCCAATAAACCGGGGTAATAATAGCTCTATGTTGAATAGCACAGGGCCCGTTGGAAGAACATTTTGTCAAAACTGAAGTGGCTACCCTATGTAAATTAGATGCTCTGCTATCATTATTATGATTATCGTTTTATCATCATCTCTAACATTTTTACTTTCCTCTTGTTCATACGCATTATGGACGTCGTGCTTGTCGTATTTCGAGTGCATAGGCAATGAATTGAAAATGTGTGACAAATGCCTAATACTAAACAATCATCTCTTGATTTATGGCCTGCGCTGTGATATTTTGCGACATGTGTGAAATGTCTTTCGTCATATTTCGAGATTTAACTGGGTTAACAGATCAGGAAATTGGGTTAAAATCTGGGCGTCATCGAGGAAGATCGAACCCCGTGTAAAAATCCTGAGTGAAGAAAACTGTTAATGGTACACATATCCGGAGTGTTTGATAACAGGTTGTTCTGATTTCGTAGTGACGGAGCAAATCGATTTTCCCTTTTCTTTTTCGTATGACATGAAAATTATTAGGGAAAAAATCGGCGACTCCATTTTAGACGTGCAGAGTGTGAAAAGTTTCTATTTTAGGATCTGTTTCTGCGTCATATGATCGAAGGGCGAGACAGTCGTTGCAAACAAACATAGGGATGTCGCTCAGAATGGGCGCTAGATTTCATATAAATTAATTAACGAGTAAACACTACACTTTCTTTGACATACGAATGGCATGACTGTCATGTAATCATCAATCAATTCTATGAACATTTTATTTTGATATATTCATCTATTGCATAATTTGATAATTTTTGTATGTCAATTCGTTTTGGCATATGCAGCAATTCTTCCTTTTCACGTTTTCTCATGTTCACTACTTTCTAACGAACATTTTGCATAGGTGACATATCCTTCATTTGTCCTCAATTGTCCCCTCCTGCTTTCTTTTAATCAAGAGATCATTTTGATTATTCATAAATTATATATAATTTTGTGGGGGGTTTTTTTATACATTTTCAACCAGCTTTATTTCTATTCCAGATCGAAGAGTTTGTTTGGGGTCCAGTATGGTTTTAAAAACCTATCCAATGAAATGTGTTAAATTTGTCAATTATGCGGCATCCATCTTCAAACACGCATAACATTCAGAAATTTAAAAGATGAAAGTACCTTGCTGTATATAAATTACGTGTTTTCAATTTTCCCCTATCCCATGTATACAGTGCGACGATTGTGAAGTCCTACGACCTGTTCTGGACAAACATCACATCAGAAGTCTCACTTCCATTCGTTACTACGACACCAACGGGTAAGGTTGGCCCTGACGAGAACAGCACCTCTACGGATTCCATGATGACCACTGATAATCAGACCACGACTACGCAGCCAAACATGGAAAACAGCACCACAGATTCTACGACTTCATCCCCAAACGTTACAACAATGGCACCACAAACTACGGATTCTAACGTAACAACTGATGTTACTCCAAGTAACGTAACGTCAAGCCCTGTAGCCAATTTAACAACCGCTAGTTCCACACAAAATTCAACAGATGTCACCAAAGATTATACAACTGATAATGTAAATACCACAACCGATGTGACAAATTCAACAAATGTGATAACAAGCGAATATAATACAACAACGTCAAGTAACGTTACGGATATTGTCACAACTACATCTACAACTGGTGCTAATGATAATACCACTTCTATTAGTGTAAACTTTACGAGTACACCGGAGACGACAACGAGTACGATTCCATATACAACCTCGAACTCATCGAGTCTAAATGTTACAACTGGATTTCCAAATATGACTACATCAAATCCAGAAAACCTTACTACATCCATGATTAATGTAACAGAATCAGCTGATAACATGACCACAACTCAGGCGCCTCTTGTAACGACTGATGTTACTACTGCGATGACTGCTCCTACACCACTTCAAACAACTCAAATGACTACAGAAACCAGCAATGTAACTGAAGCTGTCACAATGAATGAAACGCTGACAAATGTGACTGTCACAACCATGGTAACATTAGTGACAAATGGTACTTCTAATGTGACAACGATCTCACCCATGAATATTACTGACATATCGTCATCTACTGTAGACATGACAACAGATTCTACTGTTACCAATGATTCATCTGTTGTTACTAGTCCACTGACGACTATTACCACAGATTCTACAACAAATGTAACGGAATCACTTACGACTTTAAATGTTACATTTTTGGTCACGGAATCAAATACCACTGTGACAACTGCACCATTGGTGACTGATGCAAATACTTCATCGAATACTACATCATTAGTTACAGAGTCATTTACAACACAGAATTCTACGTTAATGGTTACTGAATCAAATGTCACCATAACTACGGCATCAACAGTGATAGAATCAAATACTACAGCAAACATCACGTCCACCATGTCAACAGTAACGGAATTGAATAGTACTGTAAATGTCACACCAACGGTTACTGAATTTAATACTACTATGACACCAATGGTGACAGAATCGAGTAAAATATCAAATGTCACATCCATGGTGACAGAGTCAAATAGCAGTTTGAGTACGACACCAACTGTGACGGAATCAAATGTTACATCTATGGGTCCGGAATCGAATACAACGGTGACCCCAATTGTGACCATGCTGACTGGATTGAATATTACGGCGAATGTTACATCAATGGTGACGGAATCAAGTACTACAGCTAATGTTACATTAATGGTAACAGAATCAAGTACTACACAAAACGTCACATTCATGGTTACAGAATTTAATACTACTTAGACACCAATTGTGACCGAGTCAAATATGACAACAAATGTTACATCTATGGTGACGGAATCAAGTACTACTTCGGACGTCACTACACAAACGTCAGAATCTATTACCACTTCAAATGGAACATCAAGTATGACAACGGCTGATGTGACATTTACAATGACGACACTGCCATCCGTTACAACAGATTCTTTTACCACAACCGACAGAACTGAGTCGTCTACCACCGATACAACTTCGATGATAACAGATTCGAACACTACTCTAAACGAAACATCAAGTCAAACTACAGCTGAGAGCATCTCTACAAGTCCGACAAGCATTGCTGTAACTACGACGACTATGGCTTCGACCGAACGTTTAACGACAGAGTCAAATATATCATCCACGACGTCGGAACCGACACAACCTCTAGCAGTTACAACGTCGGAAGCAACATCCGCCACCACTGAACAAACAACAGTGGATACAACCACAATCAGTCTGACTACTACAACAGCAACAACATCTGCCACCACTGAACAAGCAACCTCGGATACAACCACAGACGTTCTTACTTCTACCTCAACTGTTATAACAACTTTGGATTCCATTTCGAATGCTACTCAATCAACGGTTGATGTCACCTCTACAGATGGCACGACTGAGTCAGCAACATCATCGATGGTTCCAGAGACTACTAAGACAGAGACTACTGCTTCCAGGGCATCCGTCACTCCTGATGTGCCTTCACAAACTACCGATGAGACACCTGTAGTTGGTAAGAATCGGTATTAAAAAAATTGAAAAAAGTACCCCCTTTTTAAAATAAGTAACATAACTTTGCTAGAAATGTTTATTAAATCTGGCAATCCTGTTTGTTAAGTTCAGCATCCATATGTATGTTCCTAAAATAAGAATTTTGAAATTCTGATTCGGAATGGTAGGATTTACAGTGTAATAACGGGTAAGCTATACCATTATGCAAATTTTCTTTGTACAGTTTTCCTCCGATGTCAGTCGTGCAAGTACATTTATAATGATTTTTATGTCAGTATGACGTATTTCATTAACCATGTATCTGAGAACGTTTGACAAATATTTACTCAACAATAGGTAACTTATACTGTCCACATATCAATAGTTTGAAAATCATTGACTGTCTAGTATCATTTTACGAAAATCTGAGTAAATTCTAGACAGTTCGGAATACAGACAATTCATGAGCAAACGATCTTGGAAATGCATTAGTGAAAGTCTGCCGAGGAAAGCGAATTGGAAAAAAAATCCGACATTATCTGATTATGAGTCGGTCAGAATCAGTACTTTTATTCTGCCTATTAGGGCCCTCATTTTCATTTTCATTTTCATTTTCATTTTCATTTTCATTTTCATTTTCATTTTCATTTTCATTTTCATTTTCATATTCCTCTCTCTTACCAGAAAATAACGACGAGGTGTTTCTCCAGTTTCGAATCACGGAAGCAGTATTTTCGGAATCTTTAACCCAGCCGACGTCTCCTGAGTATATACAGCTGGAAAATCAAGTTGTTTCAGTGGTAAGTAAACTGTATACCAGATGAAATGCCATTACTATTCCTGAGATTAACAGTATATAGATCATTAGATAAGAAACAATTCATTCGTAATGACATAAGTATTCTTTTTTTTCCAGATTCAGATTCAGATATTTTTTATTTTTCACTCAAATCATAACAATTACAATCTAACAAAAACTTACATGGATTACACAAAAATATAAAAATAAGACAAAATAACAAATATCAAATATTATGACATATGGTACAATTATATACGTTGCATTTGAAATTATGTTGAGGAAAAACAGAGGCATCAAAAGAAAAGCTTAGCTTGTTTGGGTATGGATACCTCAAAATAACATTAAACTTAAATATATTCTTATTTCTTTCATTTTTTATAGTACAAAAATAAAATATCATGTTTATCTCACGTCTAATTGTAGGGAAAGAGTGAGGAGAAGAAGAGAGAGAGAGAGAGAGAGAGTGAGGGGATACATAATACCTGTGCAAAAGAGAGAAGGTGGTTGGTGCAGGCCGCTAAATTTACAAATTATATGAAGATAAAAGGGCTTTTTTTAACTTAAATTTGAAGGTATTAAAACTTATTGAATTTATAATGTTGCTACTTAGTGAATTCCAGTATTTTGGGCCGTAGAATAAAATAGCGTGTGCGATGTGCGTGTGCAAGGAAGATGAAATGAACGGGACTGTCGTGTAGGATAGTTATGGATGGCACTGTTTCTTGTAAACATTTCCATTTAAATCGATAAGGACGCATAATCATAATAGTTTTGCAATAACGAATAATCATGATTAATATCAATTTCTAATTGACACTGTTAAAACAGAATGCTTAACATTGCTTTCAAAAATTAATGGTAGCCAAAGTGTCAATGTGGCATGAAACCATCATGCTAGCTGTACAAATAATTGAAATGTTCTCACCCGATACGGCGTTAGCACATATTTCTATAGGATACACCTTAAATTGTTGCTATGTCGGGATTTATTTGTCTTCATGCAACAGTGTCCTACGGCTACCGACAGTTGTGAAACCATAACGAACCGAACAATAATCCCTGTTAAAAAAAAACGAATTACAACCAAAGTTTAAACGATATTTATTTAGTACATTACAGATCTGTGATATTGTAACGATTGAAATATTCCATTTTATATTTTATCATTTCATGAATCAGATGCAAGATGTTTACAGCTCAACCAACGGTTTAAGTGCCATAGATGTTATCAGATTTTTGTGAGTACAAAATCTATGTGTATTTCACTTATAGCGGGAAATAAACATTACAATTTCAATAAGAATAGTTTGACCGTATATCATTGGCTTTCATGATACATGTGCAACTTTTACATAAATTCAGTCTACAAATTTAGGCTGACGTCACTATGAAAGCAGGTAACCATGACCAGTAACAAAAGTAGAGCACATTTATGACCAACTTTATTTACCGGCTTCTGACGTGTTATGTCATTTTTTAACCTGTGGTAAGTGGTTTAGTCTAGTGGTAAGAAGATTTGTAATGCTTCAATGTGTTTTCTGACTTTTAGTAAGATTTTAGTACCTCTTTACAAAGAGTCTATAATCTGAATCACACAAGATTCTACGAGGCGTGCATCAATCACTGTTTAAAGACTTTCACTGTGTCTTTTTATTGCTCGTGGAAAAGGTATACTATAACTATTTCCGGAGTTTCCATAAATATATAGTTCCAATTGTTTTCATGATATTTTTTTTGTAAATAAATGTAGTGCATACCACGGGTTTACTTGTGAATTCATCCATATTTGTATGGAAAAGAGGTGACGCTGTATTCGATAATTAAAAAAAAGACTGTCCTCTTTTTAGTTGCATTGTGTTGTAATTCTGATCTGACCAACTTTGCGCCATTATAACGTTTTTTCACTCTATCACATAATTTGTTATGCTGGGTATAATTCCATTGCCCAAGTATACTTTTGATGAAAGAATAATAATGATGATTTGTTACAATAATTCAATCCGTTTGCAACAATCAATAGGAAGGGGTTATTGCGAATGACAAAGTACTTTTAAAAAATATGGACTTATGAGTGGAGTCATATAATTATGGCTTGATGTTTTTTATACATTCTTAAAACGTTGGACAAAAAGTTTAACCACCAATTGGCAACATACTGTCCGCACAATTATCAGAGCTTAAATTAGAGCTTAAAATTTATTGTATATATTTGCATTTAAACATTGGGCATATTCTGACCAATAGTTGTGTAAAATATGTTCAACTCATACTCAAATTTTGCCATTTCGAATGTAAGGGTGGAACTATTTAAACAAACAGTTGTGTGGACAGTGTGCCCATGCAGTGTTAGGTAAACTTTTGCACCAATTTCGAGCCAAAATATATCGGAAAGCGAGTCAGCTAGACGAAGCTGACTTCTATTATCGGACGCATATATGATTTTAATTTGACTCGGCTGGAGTGAGAGCCGATCGATCTTGAAACGCTTCCTTTTTATATAAATCATTATTTCTGTAAGATTATAGTTTGAAACTATTTCTTTATCTTTAAGAAATCTCATGGGCTTTCAAGTTGATGAATAAACTTCCAGGGTAATGGTCATGGCAACCGTTACGGAAGCAAATATTTGTGGAATAATCGAAGAAGGAATGTGGATGTTCCGAACCATCCTCACATAAAAGAGACCGATGGAATTTGGAGTAATCATTCATCATACTAATTTCTTTAAGAGTCAAGCAAATAAAGATTGTTTCTTCATGATTAAATCAAGAATGTTCGTTTTCCTCCTTTTTAATGAAGAAAATTACTATTAGATTTTATTTACCGCAATAGTAAGGCTTTTTTAATCGCAATCGTGCACTCGTGTTGTGATTTGGTAAAGTTCTAGTTCCTATGATGGTGGTTCATTCAGAATATATATGATTTGTTGTTCTGATTATTCAATCCTAATTATGTAGAATCATTATTTTATATTTTATAGCAATGATGAGACAATTCAAGCGCTGAAATTTGTGACCGTTTTCATGTAGTGCATGTATGAAAAAAAGAGAGTGGTGTATAAAGACAAAAACACGATACTAACTATTTCCGCAAAATAAATTGGGCACGGACAGTAGATCCGTACGCCGTATATTGAACTGTACGGACACGACAATCGCAGGCCGATTCCGATTCTAGCATTAAAAAGTACCATTTAATTGGCGTTCGACTTAACGCAAACTTTACGGAAATAGATTATATCGTGTTTAAAGAATGAAATAGGCTTGTTGAATAGATAGATGGGCACGTTTCAATCAAAGTATATTAACGCTATGATGTTAATCTGGTAATAATTTGATATCGTGGGTCGCTCTTATAGGTTTCACGCATTGTACTGTGAATATACCAGACAAGTATTCAACGTCATGGGGATAATCACTGCTTAGACATGTTATCGATCTTGTAGAATGCACGATATGGCGAACAATGCATCTCCACATGAATACGATTTTTCGGTGGTATCTGTGCCCATGACCAATACTAAATTATTTCATAATAATTTATATTGAAGTTTAAATGTGCCACCTGGATGTCCAGATAATCAACTCGTTATGTCTACGTCTTTTAGAAGAAATGCTCAGATGGTGAGATCTCAGAACGTTGCAACATCTTGTAGAAGAAATGATCAAATGACAAGATCTTAAATCCCGTCATGTCTACATCCTTTGGAAGAGATGACCAGATGACAAGATTAGATGTAGTCATGTCTACATCCTTTGAAAGAGATGACCAGATGACAAGACATTAGATATGACTAGATCTCATATCTTGTCATCTAATCATCTTTTCCACAGGATGTTGACATGACAAAATAATTATCTGGACATGTGGATTTAAGCTTCCATAGATTTCCCTATTTCATCCCTGATCCTATTGTCGATTGTTGTAGGCGAGGAAGTGTGATTCCAGAAGTGAGGTTAGAGTTCTCATCCCCTCTCGACGAGGAATCCAAGCGCGATGTCGTTGGAACGCTCTACCAAACCGTCGATGAGTCAGGAGGTCAATTGGGAAACTTCACCGTCGACAATGTTGCCTCGCTTGATGAAAACGGTAGGATATTTGATATTGTATCAAATGATGTATTTGATCACGAAATATACTCTACCGAGATCGGCCGTTGATAGATGTTTTTTAAATTATTTATCTATCTATTAGTAGGATGCCCTCACGACAAGATGTTGGTATCACGAGGGGTGCATGATAGAACATATTTGACAAGATTCTGTGTTGCTGAACTTACATCTATCACTTTTCTTCTTTATTAATATGCCTTATTCGAATCATTTACGAACAAAATCAATAACCAAAAGGTAGCGAAAAGAAAGTTGGATAAGTTGTGTATGTCTCCAGTTAGCCAACAATATAAACAAATTATTCTAGTGTAAAGCCTAATTTGGCTATTCATATATATATATTCTGATGAGAGAAGTGTAAGAATAATCCAAATTACTGAATTCATAATAATCATCGTTATCATTATTATTGTTTATTATTATTGTTCCCATAACAATGATAATCATGACGATTTTTATGCTGCTTATACATTGTCTTGAGCTTAAAGAGACAAATATCAAGGAATGTATCCCAGTTTCAAAGCCTTCTCACTAGAAATCATCAGTTTAATTTTTGTCCTGTTTTTTTCTGTTAGGTTCTTTCCAGACCGTAGATGCATGCATCATCCTACCCTGTCCAGCAGGTGCTTACTGCTATGTCGACCCGAATGATAACCAGTGCTGGCTCACGTGTGATAGGAACATAGAATATTGCTTGAATGGGGGAACGTGTGTAGCACCGGCTGACGGTGAGACTATCGCAACATGCAGGTAAGATGGGTAAAAAGGGATACAGTTTCATTAAAAAAAATTAATGAATTACTTTTAATAGTGGGGTCTGGTGTCCACTTATTGTAATGTGGAGAAACTAAGATCATCGAAGATCAGAATGGAAAATACCACGATTATTCAGCGACCGACAGAATCTCGTTGACCAACTTCAATTGGCAACATTTAGCGTCTACCGGCACACTCTGTATATGCGAATTGAGGCGGACGAAGGTTGACGAAAGAAAAATGCTCTAAATGCGCACGAATCTTTAGATTCTATTTATGATTTGATTGGAAAATATATTTAAAAATGTGCGCTTTAAGTTTGATCCTCACCTTTGTGTTTATAACCAACGTCTGTCCAACGTTCGTGACGCTTCGTCAACTCAGAAAATATGGATGGATGACGCTAACTTGACGATGTAATGCATGCGTACGTCGAGCTCTGGATGAACGTCTTCCTCCGTATTTCTGCGTTCATGGAGCGTCATGAACGCTGAGCAGACGTTGGTTACAAACACAAAAAGTTGTGAGTTGACCTTTAGATTATTCACTTACCTTTTGAAGCTCAGAGAATAGGGTTTTTTATAACGATAAATAACTCCATGTTTTTACAATTTTTCTAAGTGTAACTTAAGATTTGCAAAGCATTGCACGATCTAAGCAATCTGTAACAAAAAAAGTTCAAATTGTTTCATCTTTATTTCAGCTGTGCTGGTAACTATGAGGGTAGCCGTTGTGAAGTGGAGAAGGAAGAGGTGACCCCTCCCAATACTCTCCGTAAGTGACTTAATTCATTTCTCGCTCTTTTTCTGAAACAATGCCTCAAATATGAAGAACATTATAACTGGCACTTCATTTTCTATTTGGGGGGGGGGGGTGTAAGGTTGAATAGTTTATCTTTATAGCGGGACCCAAGGCAGACCGAAGGGACTACTGGCCCTCCGATTGTTAACATGGTTAAGTGGGAAGTTTTGCGCATGTGTTTGTTTTGCTTGCCTCTCAGGCTTTTGGCGGGAAGCAATGGCCCATTTTTACACTTGTCAGGTTATCGTCGCCCCTCCCCATTTATATTGGCAAACTTTTGATTCACCTCTGTACCAGTGAAATGTTGGTTATATAAATCTAGATAAAGGTCACAATGACAGACGTTAATGCCGGTTCTGCAACATCTGCTTTCACCGCAATTTTTAAAACCAAGCTTAAAATAATAACACAATAACACCTTAGCTCTCTGCAGAGTGGATACTTCCGCTCTATAAGTTACACGTTTCATTACCATTTTAAATCCTGAATTTATATACTCGTAGCTCAAACATTGATGATATAATCCTAACTTTTATTTCCAGGTCATTCTTACACAATATCAATCAGATAAAACGTCATCTCTTATCATAATTTATACAATATTTTATACAATATTATAATGATATTCTAACGAGAGTCCAATCTTACACCAACTGCTTTTATGTTTTGTCTTTCAGAGAATAGACTGGTTGTGATATTAGCCTCTATTTGCGGAATCATGGCCGTTCTCTTCTTAGTTCTCGGTGCTGTGCTGATATTTTGGTGCCGAAGGTTAAAATATTCTAAAAGGTAAGAACCGTCCCTCACAAAACAAACCGAAAACATATGTCTCCATTTAAAGTTGCATCATACGCAAATCAATCAGAAGTTGTCTGGTATCTGCAAAAAAAAAAGAAATATACAGCTTTTCTTCATGCACACTCGCGCTATTGTATGTCATATTTTAACGTTGATTCTTCAATGCATCTTCACTAGCTTTTTTAACACAAATCTTTGTCAGCATTTCTTAAATCCAAAATAAAGGTCTTTAAAATGTTGGGATATTGGTTCGTCATTTCTGGTATCTCTCGTCAGGGCCACAATCTATGGTATTTAAAAATATCCCTGTCCATTCGCGCATACTTGTAGCAAAAAAAATCAAGAGGTAGATAAATAAGTAAATTAATTGATGAATTGAATGACAAATGAATAAAAATACGTACACATTTGTCTCTTTCAACAGGGTGATCGAGGAAGATTCTGAGCAGGTTGCCAAATGGCAGGATCGAGCTCGTCGATCGAGGTCTCGGCGTGAAGCTGAATTGAGTGGGGACGATGTGTCTGATGCACAATCTGTAGAAGGAACCAGTTATCTCCGGACCGATCCGGATCTCTTTAGTGCCAAGTTACCACGCAATCTCGTCGCCATCCCAGATGACATCGACACCAGTAGTGGAAGTAACTTTTATCTGACAGATTCAGACTCGGATTCTGAGTTTCGTCCAAAGATCATCGAAGGTGGGGTTAGTTTCCCTTTCTTCAACGACGGAAGTGGAAGCATCCCAGACCTATTGGCATCCGCAGCGGATTACGAGATGGATGTGATGCAGAGGAATAGACCCTTCACGAACTCCATGCGGGGACGTTCTGTCAGTTTCAGTGACATTCAGCAAGTTATAACCGACGATGACCGCATCGGCTTTGAGAACTTTTCATTTGGGACTCCAGGCAAAAATGCCGCAAGCGCTAATAACTTTCAGATGCGATGGGACTTTCAGGTGGGAGGCAATCGTTCATCTGCTGGGAGTACAGATGCGACTGGTAAAGATGGTGATGGTGATGACGATGAGCGGAATAAAGGTGGTGGTCGTGGCCTCCTTGGAGAAACAAGCGCATGACGATACGCGCCGCCATCACCTAGCTCTGTTGCGAAACCTGCAGAATCCCCTTTGCCTCGCTTGCCAGCAAACCTCGCCGATACTTACTTCTAAGTGGTATTCGGCAAGGTTCAATTTGCACTTTATATTCAATAGTCTTCTAACTCATCATTCCTGTTTGCATGATTGTCTGTTTCATTTATTGCACACTAACACTAATGTTTCACTCATTTTCAAATTTTCATCAAATTAGTTAGTCTAATATTTTGATAAATTTCCTGGCATTTTATTTCAAGATTAATAATTAGGTTTTTTTTTAATCATTTGACACATTATTACTCTGAGTAAAATATTTCTTTTATTTTTTGTCTTTTTGAGACGTTTTTTTTTAATGAATAAGTTTTAATATATTTGATGTGTTTAAGAATTTACTAAGAATCTCAATTATTAGATAATATGTAAAAAGCAGCAAGAGAATAAATGTTACATACAAATTTAAAACAAATATAAACAACGAACAAGCATGCAAACGACAGAAAACATTGAATGATTGCTAAAAAGAAAGCTAGACTAAGGGGATCAGAGCGTGATGATGGCGGCATAGCCGAATTAACCTTCGTCACCAATACACAGTATTATTCATATTCGTCATTTGGTTTGTTCAAGAACGTACCCTGTCTTTTAGATCCAATAAATCCAGATAAAATGGCTAAAATTGCTCCCCCCCCCCCCCCCCCCCCCCCTTTTTTTTTTCCCCCCCCCCCCCCACTGCCCTTTTTTAGTACTTCGCTCTATTTCTTTTTGTATTAATTTTCTATCCATCGATCGGTTTTCTTTCTTTTAAGCTCGCTCCATCAATATCAGTAGGGTTTCATAGCATTGTTTAGATATTCATTCCACATTCCACTAATACCTTCCACTCTGACGGCGTGATTTAGAAATATCTTACATCTAAAATTAGCCTTTACTGTTGTGTTTCATTCAAAAGTACTGCTTTTTTTTTAAGATGCCACCCTGCAGTGACAGCGTTGCCAGATCAATAGCTTTTTATTTGAGTGTGAACTATAGTGGTCTTTTTCGTCGTTTGAATTTGGTGACATGCAAAAATAGTAATTTTTGGTTGTCGTTGCTGCTTTTAATTTTGGCGGGAGAGTTGACCGAGCTTTTAAATGCACTGGCGCAACAAGGTTTCGACAACCAGGCAAGATATTTTGCAACCCTTTCAAGCTTCAGTTTTACGCCCTGTTTAGTGCGGGGTCACGTTACCCAAAGCCCCCCATACCCTCCCCTAGTTTTCGCTTGAAAGGGGCAGATGAAAGGGTCCACTGAGACCTCATGAACACCTCCCTTCTATTAGAACCTGATTTTATCTCATCTTAATGGAATCTAAAGGTCAGGGAAACGAATGATGTCATTATAGAAATCTTTTGTCGAATATCATTATCTTAAGAATCCAGATAATCCGTCCATAGCATTGTACAATCTACCATAGTGGTGCTAATATAATGTAAGCAATGACTTCCTGTACTTCAACATTATATTCCAATTAAACTCAAATAATGATGTTTGATGACGGTATGCTGCTAGCAAAGTGTTCATGATCATTAAAGTGTTCATGTACATGAATCATATTCCCCTGTATTAAAATATATAAAGTTCCTAACTAGCAAGGGGCAGTCAATTTTGGCTTTACAAGACTCTAAAGTATATTACATATTGTTCTACCAATCATGTGGTGGCATGTGTATTGGGCAGCATTTTTATTATATTTATTTTAAAATTTCAATTCATTATTTTATATTTTGAATTATTTTCTATTTTATTTGTCTAATTCATTGTTGTATAATTGTCAAAAGTGTCATAAACATGGTGATCACGGTAGAGCAATTGATGAAATTAAATGTATAATAGATTTAAATTGGACATACCCTGTCAGGCTGATTTTTTTATTGTGCTGCAATATTTCATGCAATATGGCATATCGGTGATTATATAAGTGTATTTCAAACTATGTTGAAAATTTGACAGTAAAACATTGATATGTTGATTTGGTTCTACGAAATAAATAACCCGTTTAGATTTATGTATTCAAGAAAAAATATTATATTCATTTATATCGTACATCACAACATTCCAAGGGTTTAGGAAATGTTATGTGAATAGTTTTGATATAGGCCCCTCATTATCTAAAATACTACTAACAAGTCCATTTTTATAACGTCTATGTATATCTAAGAATATAAATTTACTAAACCCCAAATGATAAATGTTGAGCAATTACATGCATGCTCTGATGTGTAAAATCGTGATATTTATATGTTGCTAGTAAGTATTTAAGAGAAAAGTGTTTTAAAGACCTATCTGGGCGCTATTGCCTAAAAAGTTGCATTTAAACGCAAGTCAGACAATTTAACGCAAAGCTATGTTCAACCAATCATGAGTGTGTATTTTGAATTTTCTGAGTTGCGTTTAAACGCAACTTTTTATGCACCTTTCATATACCTGTATAAATAATTGGTTAGGTCAGTACAATACTGTAGTTATTGGGAGCAATTAATTCCTTTTCTCTGAAATAGAAGGAAAAATTAAGTTCGTCATATTGGACACACACAAAATATTTACGCCAGAGAAAAGAATACACACCTGTATTTCATATTTCTATGAAAAGCAACATTGTCCAAATGGAAAATCAGTAGATCATAAATTCATAAGACTATGGTAGGAAATCTTATCTCGTTCTAGGTGGTCGTTATAGCTGAAAATATTCAAACAATTATTTAACAACATGGAATCACCCTACAGCAGAATCTGATGGAAGCAGAGTTGCCAGAATTTTGCTTTGGAAAGGCAGACCGGCGATTATTGCATTTCAGACTCACTAGGATGCTAACATACAACCATAGTATGCATAAGTATGTTTACATGAGGGCAATTCTACATGAGATTCGAAAAAAGCGCCTCTAATATTGCTTGGAGAAAATATGTTGTCGACAATTTGCTTGGAATATTTATATAGTTTGCAAATCTCTGTTCATAAACAAGCTAGATGTATTTCTTTCTTTTTTAATTTTATGGACTGTATGACCCAAACGGGCAAATTTTATGTGTAATTCCGATGCCGACATTCGTGGACAATGTACATTTGTCTTCTTTCCCAAAATGCTAGTGCTTACTTTTTAACTATATTTTAAGAGTTTGACCAGTTTCTGGGAGTTTGTCACTGAGATATAACAGGAGAAAATGTGTCTCAAAATGGCATCATGTCATTTCGTTCCAGCTCATGTGGAATTGCCCAGTTAAATGCGGTCTGCATTTTAACACAATTTTTCATCACTATTGTCATCGGCTTCTGTCCTTTTAAAAGTAGATTCTATTTTCAAAAGAAATTATGAAGAAATTCACATTAATAGTAGGTTTTTACCATGTTATTTATTCAGATTGTGTTGTATGCATATTAACAAATATATATATTTATACGAAAAACCCTTACCGTACTTTAGATAAATTTGGCATTCAGTCATGAAATTTATAACTTGTCTATTAGTTTTAAAGTATTCCGCAAATATTTAATCGTAATCGTAATCCTGCTTTCACGAGGAAATTCGACATTTTATATAATGTTTATTTACACCCTCGTATTTATATCACCTTTAGAATGTTTTAGGGGTTAGACTGAAAGAATGTTGAAATATTTGATTGGATAAGTCTTATGTCAGAGATATCATTCTTAGAAATCTTATCCAATCCCAGCACGGCATTTTATTTTTCTCTCTCGTTAAAATTGACCAGATGAGGAGTGACAAGACCGATTATTTTAACGATATTATAGTTATTTTTTAAACCACAAATCGAGTCATACCCGTTGGGATCCTTTAATTAATAAATTTAGATGCGTTGCTCTGTATTGTGCTTTCTATGATGTAAGGAATCTCTTTCCCTCAGAAAGATCTTTCATTTTATATTGTATTGAATTCTCATTCGTTTTAACAAATATATCAGATTATTTGAATGTTATTTATACAGCACAATTATTATGTTGATTAAATTATGTACTTACGCTGTATACCAGATCCTAACATCGCTCTGTTTGTTTACTTTATAAGTATGTGAAATAAGCATAAGATTGTCAAAATTGTGAGACAGAGTGCGTGCTGAGGGGGAGGAGTCGGGTCTAAAGACTGGGATCATTTGAGGGTGAAGTGAGCAAAAACAAGAACAATGAATTCATGATTGAAGCTATATACGTTGAGTTCATGAAAAATAACACTGTCCCACATATTCGTTGAAGTGCTGATAGTACTTACACCAACATTACTATATGTCATGTATAAAGAAAAGGTTATAGGGGCAGATCAATCTCCACCCTGGTGAAGGGCCCATCTTCATATAGAAATAACTTTGCGCTATCTTCATGTGGAACTCCCCCCTCTGGGTTGAGTTATTGCCCAATTCCTTTTAATTTATGCCAATGTCATGGTTTCACTGGATGGTTTGAAGTTTTCGGTTTTTGCAGACTCCAAATAAGATGTAGAAAACTACGAGGAACACAAGAACCATACTGACGTACATAGCGTTGCCTTCCATATCTGTCGAGATGAAGAAAAAAAAATGTTACGGTATAAATAAAATCGGTAAAATTATAGTAACTCTCATGACGTCAAATTCGTCCCAAATCATAACAATTTGGTTAATATACAGGCCTCCTCAGTCATGTCTATAGCTGATTTATTGTATTTGTCAAATCGAATTTACATATTTACGCATATTAAACTTATTTTAGTCACTGTTATTGAGCATACGGTTACTATGACAAATGTATTGGGTTCAAATTAAGTGCTGTTTGTACTTTTGCTTAAATTTTCTAGGGATTTGCCGTTGCTTTCCAAATGTTTACCGTGTAACTTTGCCTGAGAAATTCATAATATGCGTTTAATAGCTATATTGCATTTGCAATAAAGGAAAAGCAAATTAAAGAATGTAAACTTACCTTCATCAATGCTTGGAGGTTCGACAACTGAAATAAAAAATCAATATCTCTTTTATTAAATGAATAGTCCCGATCTTCAGATTTAAGACATTAGATGTATGTGTAAATAAAAATAAAACATCATTGACTTAACTTTTATCTATTTGTCACATTACATGTATTTGGACTCGATATTGTGATAAAGTATACCAAGCACTTGATGCCTGTGGGATGGCATTTTCGTGCATGCAATGGTCATGATGATAATGTTTTCTTCCCTATCTAGATGAAACTGTATACACAAAACGATGCGAAACAGTGTATACAACAAGCGAATGCGAATAAGTTGAATTCAAAGGAATACATTTTTACGAACCTTTTACAATGACAACAGCGATCTGTTTGTCTTTAAACCAACAGGTATAATTTCTCGAATCATAAAACTGAACACTCTTGATATGCAGTCTGTTTAGGTGGTCGATTTGAAACCGACTCTTTGTCTTGGCAAAGTCGAGTTGACTCAAAGTTTGAGAACCGTTCATCCAACGCACTCCGTGTGTCACACCAGCTCTGCAATTAAAAAGGGAGGAATTTAATTTCGTGAATAAATTTATGTTCTGATACAATCAATTATCCCCCGAACAAAAAATAAGGCAATAAAATAGTATTCAAGCTCATTTATCATTCAGTGTAAGCAACAAAAAAGAAAGAATGATACCGTAAGTGTTTGCACTGTTCAAAAAATATATGTTAGAGAGTTTTATGGCAGAATCGTCGTCAGAACATTGCTGTAAAATGCACGTTTGGTCAAAACTCTTCGCATTTACCATTCAAATACATGCGCAAATGGGTGCATTAATCTTGACTGGAATATTTTTATTTCAATATTTGCATGTATGAATATACAAATACATATTTAAAACATAAAAAGATATATATACACTAAGCAAATAAAGAGAACGACAAGGTGGTCCTGCAGGACAGTGATCACATGAGAATCCATGAGAATTCTATATAAACGTCATTATTGGGTATAGTTACAAGATTAATCTACCTTTATGATTCATGAATATGAAAATATGATACCGTAAACTTGTTATTCTGCATAAATAGGAATGATGATCATCACTTACTCTGGACAAACAAGATGTGCATCATCTCCGACATCTTCGTAATAAACCCGTCGCTTTACTGATATAAAAATGGAAAATAAAATATAGCATAAATATGAAAATACTGTAGAGAATATGAATAGAAAATACCATTCTAGAGTATAGCCGGTGTGTGACACCATCCGCTAACAGCAAGCTTTACTAACAATACATAACATCAAACATCATTTATGATATTATATACCGTATAGCCTACTTCTACGCGGAAGGGGATAGAAAAATTGTGGTAAACTCTTAAAAAGTTCATCTGCAACTGCTTTTTGTAGGTTTCACTTATTGACGAAAATGTTATTGCTGATTAATTAAAATCGTTCCTAAAGTATGCAAACTAAGCAGTTTTGTGTTCCGAACATGTTAAATGCTTACAACCTGGGGGC
>BQKZ01000414.1:107901-135979 GCA_036244855.1 Temnopleurus reevesii | reverse complement strand
GTAAACATTAGTTTGCTTCCGTGCAAGCGTGTTAATAACACAAAATGCATATTTCTTATTAAGCATATTGTTTATTAAAATCATATTTATTTACATAATTTTGTTATCTTATATTTCAGAAGGTATAATAAAAAATATATCTTCAACGAGATTAATTCGTCGAAAAAAGGAATTATTTTTGCGCCCAATGGCTTTTAAACAGAACATTAAAAACAAAGAGATATAAATACACTCACTCTAGAGAAGTGACGAACCTACGTCATCAACACGTCATGTCACGTGACATATAGCTACACATTGGCCAAAAATATAAGTATTTTGAAAATCTTAAGATATTTTTCAAATATTCATAACTTTCTTATTCGTTGTCCGTTTTCGCTCAAACTTTTTTTTATCTGTTTGTCTGAATTTTGCGCTTTGAATCAAAGCAAGAAATTTTTGGTCCGGAGTCCTCCTTTAAATTCTATGATGGAAGTCTATAAACTTTAAAGGCACGCACCTTATTTCTGAGCAAATATAGAACAGTAAAATATATCATTCAATCACTGAATCTGGTATCACTCGAAGGAGAATATTCTGAAGATTATGAAGATGTCAATATTGAACAGAAAAAAGTAAAAAAATTGTCTACGGGGAACAGTTTCTGACAACATCTTTCAAACTGTAGTCGTTTTTGGAACACATTTAAAGGCACGCACTGCTCTTTGCCGGTCAAATAAACAATAATTATCAACTTTTATTGCTATATATTTTACTTCCTAATGTCATATAAATTCTAAAGATTAATATGAAATAGTACAAATTGATTGGTATTAAAGATAAGTTATGATTTTTTGCCCGATTCTTTGATACATAAGCAAGGATTTATAGTAGAAAATGTTTCCTTGGTCCCATGCATAGACAAGTCACAGACTTTGACTAGCGCGCATGTTGGATGCGTGCCTTTATACATGTTATATGAGCGGACCATACCACTACGTTGAGGCAGTTCTATATAGAGCTGATTAATTGTATGGTAGGGGGCTCCTCCTCTGCGCCAGGTCCCTCATCTGCGCTTCATTGACATACGCGATGTAACTCGCGCGCTCGGTGAAATCAAGACTTTTCTTGAAAATCTCCAACCGTGTGTAAAGTGAATGGGGTGCAGAGAAGGGACCCAAATATTTTGAACGGCAAAAATGAGAGGGGTGTATATCTCATTTAAAATTACATTGTTCCTGGTCAGATTCTGCTGAGATATTTCTCACACATAATCTTTAGGATATCTGTGATAATATCAGATTAAAATTGAATTGGATATTCATTGACTTCATGCTTTTTTCAAGCTGAAAGTTTAGGTACGCAGACGTGGGACCTCCCATCATATAAATTAAAATGCAGCCTTGGTAGGCCTTTGCACATGCATGGTCTCTGTGGAATAATTGATTTTGTAGTCTTAATAAATCTGAAACTAGATGGTTGCTGTGTTTGACACAGTCTTTGACCTGACTGGATCAGATGTTAATGCTAATTTAGAAAGCTGATTGCAATAGATTACAAAACAGTTGCAGATTGAAACGTGCATTTTCATTTAGGCCTGGCCCTAGCACATGGAACAAGGGTTTCGTTGAATTTGAGGTGCTAATGGCAAATGCACTTTTGTATCAGGCCTTGAGTATGGAGATGCCTCGTTCTATAAACGTCCGTTCGTTTGTACACCGGCGGCAGTGCCGCTGGATACGAAAGTGCATTAGTGCATGAAATAAAATTAGCCAATGGCAATATCCCTTAGCTCATGGCCATGGGTCAAGATTTTCACTTTGCTTAATTTTAAAGCCCATGTATAGTTTTGGTAAAGATTAAAGAAATGTGAATTCTGGGGATATATACCGTGACATATAGTTTCTATACACATTTCAAGATCATAGCATATTTTTCTACGAGCGAATTNAGGCTTCAAATATTTCCAAAAATAAAATTAATCCAGGAAAGAATCACGGAGATATCGCGATATCAAAATTCGATTGACGAAACGATCGCATCGCTCCATGCTGGAAAATGGCGAGAATTGTCAACAAACTGTCATATTAATTCGTGGGCCCCGTTTTGAACAATATTTACCATAAAATTGCTTCCATCTAAGATGCAAAATTTACGGTAGTTTGACCACAAAATATCAAGGAATCGAATGGTATGTCTGCTTACTTAAAAATTTGATGATTTCTGTCTGAAAATTGGAAGGATTCAGATCAGTGTCGCGAGACCCGTGTTTTTCTGGAAATGCAAGCAAATCTGCCGATCTTTTGGCAATATTTTCATTGTTTTTGGTCTTTTTGCTAAGAAAATTTCCAATTTAGGCAAATAAACAAGGCTCTTTATGATGGTGATGTTAGATTTGCAATATTTCATCGATTTGGTAGAAATTGATAAGATGTACGAATTAATATGATGCGCGAATTAATGTGACAGCACCATACTTAATTGCAAGTAAAAAGTGAATGGGATGCAGAGGAGAAGGATTCCAAATATTTCAAACTTCAAAAATGAGAGGGGTGTATATTTCATCTAAAATAACATTGTTCCTGGCCATATTTTGCTGAGATTTCTTACACAAACTCTTTACTTTTTTGTGATAATACAAGAATTAAGATTAATACTGAATATGAACTTCATTGACGTTAGTCGTTACCGTAATTGCACCAATGTCTGGCGCCTTAAGCGGTGTTACTCCTTCACATGCCACAAAATCTATTATTTTCAAGTTTATTTTATGGTTATTATTTATTGACCACATTGCAAAATATTGCAGAACTAGACGAAATCCAAAGAGGGCGCCATGGCAAGCAAAAAGAGCACCCGACACCATTGCTCTGGATTGCTTAGGATGATTTGAGGCCTGCTTTTTTATGAATTGTCATTTTATTTTGAAACCCCAGATAGTATGGTAGGGGCATCCTCCTCTGCGCCAGGTCACTCATCTGCGCCTCATTGACATACGCGATGTAACTCGCATGCTCAGTGAAATAAAGACTTTTTCCTGAAAATCTCCAACTGCGTGTAAAGTGAATGGGATGCAGAGAAGGGACCCAAAAATTTTGAACTACGAAAATGAGAGGGGTGTATATCTCATCTAAATTACATTGTTCCTGTTCATATTTTGCTGACATATTTCTCACACATAATCTTCAGGATATTTATAATAATATCAGATTACATTGAATGTGATATTCAGGCTGAAAGTTTTGGTGCGCAGTCGTTAGACCTCCCATCATACAAAGGCCTCTATACCAATCCTATTTCGCGTGATGATCACTGATTGCTGCGTGAATATACGGGTGCACTTCATCAAGTTGTACACATCAATTAGAAGCCCAGAATTCCGGCTGAATAATAACCTGAAAATAAACTTGAAATGTTGGATTTTGTGGCGTGTGGAATGTTAACAAAACTGCTTAAGGGACCAGACACAGGAGCTTATACGGTATATTTATACCATAGCTGTCTAACATAATTTTAATGAATTTGCATAATTTGTTTCTTTATTTCTTACAGAATACAAAACAAGGAGAAGAGACAGTCATGTCTCAGTCATTAGATGGCCTCAATGGCCAGATGAATGGCTCTCCAACTAGAAGTTTTAACTTACCAGGCGTAGATCAAGAAAAGCTTAAAGGACGACTTTATTCCTATGCTCCCAAAGAAGCTGCAGTCAACAAAAAGGCACTGAAGTTTGCAAGGATTACACCTGCACAAAGAATTACACGTGCCAAACCTGCCGCAGCCAAGTTAGAACCCCTGGTAAGTTTGACTAGTTTTTCTGATGTCTGAGGTAGTATTTATACTGTTAAGTTTCAAAATATCAATGCAGGATGTCAGCATCCCACCTTCAGATTATAAAGGGTCTGAGAATTTCCCAGTATATGAGATAATATATCTTCCTAATTATATAGGAAGCAGTGTTTCTAAAACCAGTTGATAAATGTGATTTGAAATATGTGATCTATTTGTGGATGTATTAAATGAGAATGGATGGGATTCTTTCATTATTTTGTTTTGTTTCCTTTTTTTTCGGCTTGTTTTGTTGTTATTGTATTGCAATGTACGGTACAATGTATTCTCTCTTCCTATCTGGTTTCAGCCTGGCCTTGCCAAATTCCAAGCAGAACATCAACCAGAGTACATCAGACGCAAAGCAGCAGAAGCCCTTGCTACCAGCAGAGGGCAGCCTGCCCCTCTACAGAGTCAGGGGGAACCTGAAAGTAAGAAGTCAAAGAGAGCTACGTCAGTAGAGCCTTTGGATAGGCCAGCTTCTTCCTCACCATTGCCAGATCTTCCAGATGATCTCAGGCAGAAACAGGTTAGCAAGAAGTTTTTATTTTCTCTGAAAGTAACTTTAGTCTTAATTGCTCTATACCTTGTAATTATTTCAAGACAAATATTTATATTTAATTTCTCAATTTTACTGTCTGACAATATGTTACATACTATTATTACTCTTGTTTAATCTTTAAAAAATGTTAAGCTCTTGTATTGGGTGTGATACAGACAAATGAGATTTCAAAAACCATGTTTTGGTGTATTTGACTCAAAGAGACAATTTTTCATGGTCATTTATAACATTAAAATGCTAATCAGGAGGAAAATATTTTGAAATGTGTAAAATTACCATTTTCCCAATCATTTGTGTGCATCCATTTGATTTTGGTATGTTTTATGTTTGGACAATTCACTTGGTATGGATGATCTGATAGCTTTAGTGACACTATCAGACTTACACCTCTCTTTTCCCTAACTAACTTCTTACAATAGATATCTGAGAGCAGGACTTTGTTTAAACCTCCAAAGCAACCATTGTTGAAATGTACACGTAGTTCTTTGGAATTATTTAGTCACAAATAGTAAGCATTATGACATCTCAAACAATTAATTCATTGAAGTGCTTATTTCTCTCTTTGCAGGATTCCTTGGCAGGCCATCCCCTGCGGTCTCCCACCCCACCCAAGGAGCGCAAGGAATCTGGTCCTGTCATACCAAGGGGTGTGTCGATGTCCCTCCCTTCAGCACAGGGTATGGATCACCTGGAAGGGTGGGCAGATATAGAAGGAATCATCAAGCTGATACGAGACAAGCCCAAAATGGGGTTCCTCTACATGAGTCCAGGTGTTCCAAAGTCATCTATCAAGTACCATCCTTATAACCTCAAGTAAGTTTATTCTCAGACAAGTTTTAATGTTACCTTGATTTATGTGGTTTTCACCTCAGGCTTGTATCGTCATGCGAACCTTGGCATCGGCATTACTTTGTGCCCTGGCTTTTTATCCATGTCTGTGAAGTAATCTAAATTTATTTGAATTTAGTATATTTTTACGCGTTTAAAGGCCATTCCATGTTCATAAGACTATTCGATTTCATCCTTCCTGTTAGTGTAGATATAATGATAATAATACAATAATACACAACATTTATATAGCGCTTAATACAAAGTTTTTCTAAGCGTTCTGTACATTATTACCAGGCTATAGCATGGCTACCATTCGGCGCTCACTGCATTCAAGGAATTTCTTCCTACCGGTACCCACTCACCTCACCTGGATTGAGTGCAGCACAATATGGATAAATTTCTTGCTGAAGGAAATTGACGCCGTGGGTAGGATTCGAACCTACGACCCTCGTGTTGAAAGGCGAGAGTCAGAACCACTATAATATGATATAACTTATTCATTTTCTGACTGTACTTATGTTTGCTTGTCTATTCATTCTTTACGATATCCTTGATACANTGCACTCATCTTCGATTCGTGCAATATTGCCCTAACTCGTGCAATATTCCCTGGTATTCCATTTATTGCCATCCAATATTATATAAATAATACACAACATTTATATAGCGCTTAATACAAAGTGTTTCTAAGCGCTCTGTACATTATTACCCGGCTATAGCATGGCTACCATTCAGCGCTCACTGCATTCAAGGAATTTATTCCTACCGGTACCCACTCACCTCATCTGGGTAAAGTGCAGCACAACGTGGATAAATTTCTTGCTGAAGGAAATTGACGCCGTGGGTAGGATTCGAACCTACGATCCTCGTGTGAAAGGGGAGAGTCAGAACCACTATAATATTATATAACTTATTCATTTTCTGACTGTGCTTATGTTTGCTTGTCTATTCATTCTTTACGATATCCTTGATACAAAGCTTAAATACATATAGGAACCACCCTTCTAATATCTATGTCTTCTACTTTTCCAGAATCGTCTCTCACAACAACATCCACGCACCAGACTACTGCACCATCAGTCGTAAGGGAGTAACAAGGGTACGGAACGGCAGTGATGCTGAGTTCACAGAGCTTGACCGCTGGGAACAGGAGTATCACTACTACACCAAGCTGGTCAAGATTCCCCTCTTCTCTCTCTTCCGTAAATGGAAGGCTTTCTCCACCTGGAGGAAGAATGTCAGATCAAGGAGGTTGACTTCATGCAAGAAACAGCTGCAAGAGAACCTCTTTATTGTCAATGCAGTAAGTACTGTCATTAAGATAATACATAAATAGAGATGCCACCGTTCCTGGGGCCTGTAACATTAAAGATGTTATTAAAATTACAATAAGTAATAATCGTAAGCAAAATGTGTATCATAAAGGTACAATTAATCTTCAATATATCATATGTTACAGGCCCTGGAATATGCATGAGGTCAGAATTAAAATGTGAATAATGAAACAGCTGAATAAAACTTTTAAAAAGCAAGTGTGACCACATTAACCATGCTCTCAGCCATTCACTTGTAATGAAAGCATTGAATTCTTTTGAAACTACACTTCATGCCTATCTTGGAATAGCTTCTTCTTGATGTGAGGATACTGTGGGCAGGGTATTTCCAAGTGGGTAGACAATTTTTTATCTGATTTATGTCTTCTGACGTAATGTTTTATGGTGATTCTCTACTTGTACTTTCCAATTATAATATAAATTTCTTTCTATTAGAGTGTCTTTCCAAGTTATGAAAGAGTGTACGAACAACAGGAATCAGTTCTTGTGCTGAAAGATCAAGAATAGTATGAGTATTACATTTATCAATTTAATCCTATCTTTCTTAAAACTGTTCTTAACTTAAAAAATGACTTTGTGAAATATTGAATGTTTGTATGATGTAATTACAAATCAGCTGCAAATCAATTACAAAGTAAAACATTCATTCCAAAAATAAATAAATCAAATCAAAATCAAATCACTATTCAGGCATTTAACAGGATAGATGTGCAAGAAGATTTTGATTAGCCAGACTGATAAACTGCAAAGTTTCCCTTGATCCTGTGATTCTTGCAACATTCCCTAGTTGTCTTTATTTCTTGTACATAATATCTGACCTTTGTTTTACTTCAGTCCCTGCGACCTGCCCTGCTGAACGTAAGGGAGATGTGCTATAGGATCAGTGACATGGGCCTGTGTAAAGTAGAGAAAGGTCACACCTACACTCTCAATGAGTTCACAATGGCACAGTTCACTCAGCTCAATGAGGTAAGCATCCTCATGTACCGATTCTAACCCTCGCCTTTCAATTCAAGGGTCGTGGTTCAAATCCCGCTTTATATATGGTGATAATTTCCTTTAGCAAGAAATTTATCCACATTGTGCTGCTCTAAATCAAAGTGAGGTGAATGAGTACCTAGTATGAAAATATATTCCACAAAGATTCCACACATCAAGAAATTTCCAGATTTTGGGAAATTTTGGTGAAAGGCTTGTGTAATGTTGATGCTAGGATGCTAGGATAATAATGTTGCATTAATTGTTTAGTACATAAAGTTTTCTTTTAGAGAGATATTCCCTTCTATAGAAGAACTTCTTATTATTGTTATCATTATGATGAAACTATTCATTTTATGATAGAAAGTGATCTGACATTTGCATGGAATTTAATACCTTTTTCACTTGCGGTGCTTGTTATTAGGTTATTCGATGATATAGTTGGTAAGGAAGATCAGGTATATTTTCTATAAGAATTAGTCTATTGTAAGGTTTCTGGAGAGTAGTTTTACAGACAGCTGATAATTCAAAGTTTGTTTGTTCCTCATCTAAACAGGTTTCAGGTCGTCTTGCCGAGTTCCGTGAGCTTGTCAAAGAAGTTGTGAGGAGTGCTTGCAGGACGGCCCTCCTTGAGGCTGGATTCACACCTGATGACTACTTCCTTGATAGTGAAGGCAATGGAGGTGTGTATTATATTGTAGTCATTTGTATTCATGGAAGGGGATGTTGCTCAAAAGTTGCAATTGATCGCAAGTTGCAGTTGATCGGAATGTGCCAATCAAAATCATTGTTACATGCGTGTCTTGTTCCATGTGCGTCTTGCTAAATGCGCATACTGTGCGCGAATGAAAATGCATGTTACAATTTGCAAAGTTGCAGTAGATTTTGAGCAACACCCCCTAAGAAATTCCAAAGATTGGTCAGCCATTTTAGTGCATACATCCTCATTCTCCTTTACCCATAATGATTCTAGATAATATTATCCACTTTAAGAATAAGGTATGAATGATGAAAAGTTATTTTAGGAACGTCTAATATGAAGTTGACTTTCTCTCTTTTTCTACATCTTATAAATTTGCTAGACTTATCTCTGTTTTGTAGCCATTTAGGCTTGTGTTCCATTTATGTAATCCCATTTTTCCAATAACCATGCCTCAAATAAATGTTCTCGCTCTATTCTTTTATGCAAGATTAACTTGTGTTTGATATCAACAATGCACAATGTTTGAATGTTGAGCATTATTGAAATTATTTTAGTGATTTCATCGAATATTCTTTTACTGGTATTTACTTTCATGTTTCAGAGGATGGAATGCCACCAGGTACAGCTGATTCTAGCTACATGATGCAGAGTAACTTTGACATGGATCTCTATCAAGATGCCCCAGATAAGATGACATACACAGAGCAGGCTAACAAACGTAGCCACTGCAGGAGACTGACATGGTAAGACAGGTTTGCATGTAACTGCACTACTTACAAATATTAGGGATTACTTTGTAATTGTTTCACTTCATGTCACACTCAATTTACAGGATGTTTAGTGGAGACATAAGGCAACATATGGAACCACTGTTGTGTGAAAATGATTTTTGTTATGGTGCAAGATTGTTGTATTTGATTTATTTTTAGAAATATGAAACCTTATATAGAATGTATATACTGATCCCCTACTTTTATTGCATATTGTATTTGAAAGCGAAATATATTGAATCTTTTTAATAGTTTGAGCATCTTTTGTTAATTTTTCATACACGTGAAAACAATTTATCTGAATTTTGATTAATTAGTGTAATGCATGTGTGGTAGTGTTACAATTGTGTCTTGCAATTTCTGAAAGCAAATGTAGGAGTATGTAGAGATATTGCTCTTGTGTGTGGATATCAAATAGAGAATATGTTGATAAAGAAGTATGCTGTATTCATAAAAGTGTTAAATCTAGCATCAGCATCAATTCATTTCAATAGAGTTGATACCATTTCAATTTTCATGAAAGTAAACAAGTATATAATGGTATTGTTTGTTGCAGCTTCATCCGACTAGCTGATTACTTGATTGTGAACACTATGCATGTCCTAGCAGTGAATTCAGTCACCACACTGCTCAACTACCTGAGAGAACAGCTTCAGAACACACCCACTTTGGCTCAGATTCAGGGCAGAGAGGAGGAAGAAGAGGAGGATGATGATAAGGTATATTCATTTTTCCATTTTTATTTGTGAATAATAATGTGTGATATCAGGGGATGTTCTGATGATATGTTTATGGGCGATTTAATAAATTCTATACAATTGACTGTCTACAAATGGGATCTTCCTGGCATAATTTGTCATTGTTCTTTGCTAATTATGAATACTTTTAATTTTCTTCAATAACTATGGCTCAAGTATTTTTTTTAAGTAATTAAAAACAGGAGAACTTTTGGGCAGACATACAAATAGGTCAGCCAATTTATGAAATTGCCTACATGTGAGTCTGTGCTGAGGAAGGTGTTTTATAGGAAATTGATGGTGCTTCAAGTGGAAGAATCATGAATGTTGATAAAATAATTATAAGAGCTGGTACTTTTTATGTACTGTTCTTTGATCTTAGCATTTATCAAAATACTTTGCGTATTCCTTTTATCCAGGCTACTACCATTGCTGGGACAAACAACGCATCCTCAGTGGTTGGGGGACCTGGTGCGATTGGTGATGATGGTATCGGAGGTACGGAACAGACAATCCTCTCGCCGCTCTACCTCACAGAGTTTGTTCTGGAACCTCTCAACATCCTTTTCAGTCCCAATGTCGATGACTATCAGGACGGTATTGCAGAGACCATCAAACGCTTCCAGGATTGTGTTCTTGGGGTGGAGAATCTTGTTCCAGATACTTACTTTGATGCATTCACTAGGTAAGGTTTCTTCTGCGATTGCTTCTCTATTTTGCAGATGGGGGTCTTTTTTTTCTTTGCATTATACATACTTTCCTTTTAAAACATTGATGCTTTTATTCAGATAAGCTTTTTTAAATATCTTGGAATATCTTTTTCTCATCATAATTATGGCATTTTGATCTTTAATGTTCCTTGTCATTTTCGTTGCCCTTCTTTAAAGAATTTACAAAAATAATGAAAAATAATGCATTAAAACCACAATTTCTTTGATTTTCTGTTTAGACCAATCATCAATGGTAAGCTGGAAGAGAAGACAGCTGGAGATGGGCCAGGCTTGGACACAATGTTTGAAGATGACAATCATCTACAGGGTGTCATAGGCAGTATCAGGGTTAGTATTATTCAGTCACTTTTTGATTTATTTCTTTACGAGAATCAATGATATATTAATGAAACATTATTTACTTACAGCCATTTTAACAACTTTCCTTTATCTTCCAAGTTAATTGACTACTCATTTTGTCTAGGGACTTCCCAGTTCCTGAAGACAGTTAAGTAAAAAGGAAAGAAAGTAAAAATAAATCCTTCATCTAAAGATATGCCACCTTATTACATGAGTAGGAAAATATTCTTGCATTTGTGAGATGATGTATCTTATCTTATGTATGTTGTTTGACTTCTCAATGTCATTTTCATTGAGAGTTAATGAATGATGAATTGTGTTGTTATAAAAACTTCTTCATGCCATGATTCTATCTAAACATTGTTGTTATCATAGGATGCTGTGAACAAAGCCTTTGATGCTGCCAACCAGTATGCTGATACCTTTGAGACGTTCAGAGAGTTCTACAGAGAGAATGAAAGCACCGACTTAGAAGGCCTAAGTGCACAGGAACCAGGTAATTGTTTGTATGATGACGGTGTAGAATTCAAGAGAAAATCCAAATATATGAGAAATGTGATGCTTTTCTTGATCAAAGGTATTCTGCCGTAACATCATCTAATTCATAATTCAGATGTCGGGTCTGCATTTCAAGAATAATGTATTTTTTTTAACTCGTCCTCTGGGTAAATTTTAGGTGCATTTATTCTTAAAGATTAAATAAGAACAAGAAAATAAACAATCCCTGATGCGTATCAACTACTGTATAAGCCAGGATTTTAGTTTGCATGGTTCAGCTAATTCAGACCTGTTAAAAAAATAATGTAAGATGTTATTCTTATGAGTAAAACAAAATCAGTAATGAAAAGTATCAAAATCAGTGAAAACAAAAACTTTGTAAATTACTTTTACAGTTTATACAGTACCTTGCCATTGAAATTTGACAAATAAGAAAACTTTCCTTACATTCATAATGTCATCTTTGGTAATGCTTCTCTTGTCTAGATGTGGAATTCTTTGCGGAAGCTTTGGATCGTTACCACACCCAGCACAAACAGGCAGAATCCATCAAAGAAAGACGTAGTATTGGTATGCTGCTGGTTGACTCTGCTCAGATGAAGAATAAGCTCATCCCATCCCCTCTTAGATGCCTCAATGTAAGTATTCATTCTTAATCATTCAAGACATAGAGAATAAAATTTCTCTTCACCTGTCTTTTCTTATTTGTCATGAATGTGGAGAAATTTCCCTTTTAATTTTTCAATTTATTTTCCAATTATTGATGAATTGGCTGTCAATGTTAACCAAGTTTTTACAGCTTACCATATTTGCATCTGTGATCATGTCAAATAATTTTTCTGTCACCTACTATTAGCGAGGGAAATTATAATGATAACATTTTGTTTTAAGGGGTGTAACAAGCATAATTATTTACAATGGGAAACCTACCGATAAGGAATCAGCAGATGCTTGAAAGATTTACAAATTTCAGATCCCGATCAATTTTACAGTAGTCTTGGTCATACCCAAATCAAGGTTCCTTGCAAAATGTACTAAATTGTTTCTTAATTTAGGAAAAGTGTCTGTCTTCACATCACAGGAGAATGTATGTATGTTATGTTGCTGTAAAGTTAGAAGTTGATGCATATTGCAGTACATTTAGCAGAATCAAGTTGTAAAAATTTGAGAATGCAAATAACAACACACCTTTATCTTTGGATTTTAGGTCATCAATGACATGTTACCCAAGCAGAGTAAGAAACAGATGGACCTGTTGATTGCAGAATGCCAGGATGCTCAGTACAAGCTTGAGATTGTTCCAACCACCACACTAGAATTCGTAGAGAGTCTTACGTTCCTTGATGAAATCCAGCTCAGAGTAAGTCATAATTACGTGCTTTCCAACTTCATTGCTTAATTGTAACGATAGTTGGAATGTTATTTAATCAGATTTCTTACAATAAGTATTTTTATTGATGGGAGGTGAAATAAATCTGTGCTGATTTTTCATGTGGTTTTGCATTTCATTTTCATTAAAAAAAAGCAAGTGATTTACTTGGAAGAGTAGGAGGAATGAAATTTTATCTTTTGTTACATTCTTGGGCTCAAATTCAGAAAACTCTGTTATCCTTTATGTTTAAATAGCAAAGCTATATTGATTATATGCCCTACTTTCTATTCTGAAAGCCCTCCACACTGGCCTTAGAGATATTTTGTGCCCCGTTTCCTCCCATTTGTGCCCTGTAGAAAAATGGCCTGGCCTAAAACTATTGAAATTCAAACCCTGGATACCTATTTTGTTAGTGATCTGAGTTGTGTATGAAATTTAAAGTCTTGTGTTGTTCAAATGTGAGTGCCATTTTCTCCCCAGATTGATGCATTGGATGCAGAGTCAAATATCGTCAAGGAGATGTATGACTTGATTGACAAGTATTCAGTCCCAACACCTCCCGAGGACTTTGCTGTCTACCAAACCCTGACACCCTCAGTGACTGCTGTGAGGAATGCCATTGATAAGTCTGTCGGAGAGAGGGATGGTAACATTGACAAGTTCTGCAACCACATGGACAAGGATATTGCCCATCTCAACAAAGAGGTCAAATCTGTCAAACAAGAGTCACAGGTAAGTAATTGTAATTATTTGGAGTTGAGTTCTTTTCCTTTCTCCCCTATGAAATGCAGGCAATGAAAATTACGCAGTTTAATCTATCCACCCTACAGAAACTAATTTGTTATAATGCAGTTATCATCCAGCATTCAACATATTTTGTGATTTTTATTTTTTGTCTTTCAAATCATGAATTTCTAATGTTGCAATTAGTGAGGCTACATACTTTTCATCTCGTGTTGATTTAACTTTTGTTAACATAAAACTACTTTTGATTCTTAGTCAATGGATTTTATCAAATAATAGTGTATGATTACTTTTTTTTGTCTTTCAGAATCCAATCATTCTTGATGTGAATGCTGACAAGGGTAAAGTGAAGAATCTTCTCCAGAAACTAGGAACCACCCTGAATGATCTACAGAAACAGGCCTTCACATTCAAGTCTTATCAGAAGAATTTCAAGGTAAATCACAGTCTTTATCACAAATATTTATAGTTTTTGCTATCTAATGATCTGTATATTCATATTATTGTATAAAGACTGCACTTTCAAATGGAGGAGTAAAATAAGTTTATGTTTATCTAGTTAATGGAACAAACATCATTCTGATGATGCAATTGTAAATGTTCATAAATTATATTTTGATTATGATTACGATTTTGCAGTTCAATAATTCCCCTTTGCATGATGTTTTAATTACTTCAGCCAACCTTGCAAAGTGTTATCTATTTGTAATGGAGAAATGGCTTCAGTTTAGAGAAAATTTATCTAACAAGGGGTAAAAATAATTGAATATGAAGAGAAGGGGACTCCAAAAGACCTTCAACTATTTAAGGTCTGCTTAGGCACAGTTGACTGTATTTCTAAATGTATGCAAAACCAGACCTGGCAATCATGTGGAAAACGTATTTTATTCTAACCCTTTCTCTTGCGTGATCATATTTGGTTCAGCTATTTGTCTAATTTCAAAGCTAATGATTATACCAGAAGGTTGACATGTCTGAATAAACATTATTCCTTTACCTCCTTAGACTAAAATTAATATTGTGCTGCATCAGCAACTATATAACTATGAATCTATTGCTTTAAATTTTGTCCTCTAAATTCAGGTTGAAGTGACAAAGTATGAGGAACTTGAAGAAACGCATGCTGAGTTGAAGCTGAAGCAGCTATTATGGGACTCCCTAGATGAATGGGATGTGATGACTGCTGGTTGGACAGATGTAAGTTTATATGACGAACACTCAACAAAATAGCAATTCTTTACAACTTACAGCATGTTCAATATAAAGTCACAATCAATTTCAAATCCCCTGCAAATCATAGTTATCATTCTATATAACTTATTCGTGTCATTTATGTCAATCTCACAATTTCATTTTTTTAAATAGCATCCGCATTAGAATGTCACAGAAAATAGTGTAAGGTGCCATTATGACACAATGTTTCCTAAAAAAAATATTCAAATTCAAATAATAATGATATGTGTATGTTAAAAGGTTTCCAAAGTTCACATTTGCTCTTAAATGTTTGAAACTTTGCCTATAGAAGTAAGGTTTGTGAATTTATGTTCTTGAAATTTTTTGCTGATATTGTGATTGGCCTTTATTTTTGAAAATGTATACGCTTCTGAAAATGTTTAGCAATAGAAAAATACATGAAGCTGTGTATCAGACTTTGTTTCCCAATCTTAACTCATTTACAAACCCAAACCTGCATCATTTAACTTTCCCCAGAATCTAATCTAATCCCATCCCATCATTTGTTTAATTTGACAGGCGGAGTTCAATGATCTTGACCCTGAAGATCTGTCATCTAATGTAGCCAAGTACGGCAAGTCAGTTCATCAGCTGGAGAAGGGTTTGCCGCCAAACCATGTCGTCCCTAATCTCAAGGAGAAGGTGGAAGTCATGAGAGAAAAGGTATTTTCTTCATTTATATAACAATGCCACTTCATGATGATATATATTACGATGCACATCATTGCCTCTGCATCTCTATGTGCTTTGATAGAGGAAAATGGTAGAGAAAAGATACCATTATCGTGGAAATACTTTTTTCAAGGACTTTTTAACTGATAGTATCCATGGTGGATTTACAAGTAAACCTTAGTATTGTGATGGGATGTTTTAGATTAGATTGGATGGTATGCTAGAATTACCAGGGAGCTTGAGCGAATGATCGCTCTTCATAAAATTTAGTGTGAACATTAGAGAATTATATGACATCTTTCTGAAGTGATCTAAGTTTAGAGCAAGAAAGATTTTAAAAGTACAATTGGCAATTGGTTGATATAATTGCATACTAACAAGAAAAATTTGAGCTTTCTTCCTCCACTAAATTTGATGTTTCGGATAAAAGTTTTGAGTCCTTAATAGATTCATGGCCCTAAATTTAATTTGCTGTGTGACTCTAGCAAATATTTTGGAAAGGTTTTATCCATATAAGTTCTTTTATGAAAAAATAATAATTTCATATTAATTGTGATATTTGTAGCTACCTGTGATTGTGAACCTGAGGAACCCATCACTTGGAAAGCGTCACTGGGAAAAAGTAGAAACCATCTTAAATCACAAGTTCACCGCCGAGGAACCTTTGACCCTTGGCCTCCTCACCAAGCTCAATGCGTTTGAATTCACTGAGGAGATTGAGGAAGTGTCCGGACAGGCGTCAAGTGAGGCTGCTCTTGAATCGCTCCTCAAGAAGGTAAGCTTTTCATCTTCATATTTATTGTTATGTGTAAAGGATTTTACCCATTCCATAACAAGTTCTGTAATGTGTCAATTCATTTAATGATATCCCACCAAATCTAGTTGAATGATATTCTTTTTACCTCATTGTAACAATTGAACATCAAGCAAGCTTTCCGGTTTACAAAAACAACTTCAGTGTGATAATGATGCATGGATTTTGAATCACTTTATAGAACTGCCTATTCTAAATGGGTTCAGTAAGTTATATGTCACCCAATTTTTTTCTAACTTTAAAACTTTAGAGATGTATATTTTAAAGGGTTGCTTAATTAAAATATGGAAGTAAGCAATGTGTTCCTATGTACTTTCTTCAGGTTGAAGATTCCTGGAAGACCACAGAGTTCACAGTCCTACCTCACCGTGACACCAAGGATATCTTCATCTTGGGCGGTACTGATGACATTCAGGTCCTCCTAGACGACTCTCAAGTCAACATCTCAACCATCGCTAGCTCCAGGCATGTTGGTCCCATCAAGCCTAGGGTTGATGAATGGGTTAGGAATTTAGCGCTCTTCAATGAAACACTGGTGAGTTTATGTAGAATGTCATATTTTATTAATAAGCCCCTATCAATTGAATGTTGGGATAAGGCAAGAATTATTCAATTAATAAGCCCCTGTTTTGTAGTAATTTTAGATCTCCTCGGTCACAATACGAGAGGAAGGAGACTATTAAATTGTAGATACTCAATGTAGGGATAAAAACAATATGTTGCATGATCTACCAACTCTCATAGTATTGCTGATTTTTTTCTCGAATGCATCCAACAATATAGTAGGGTTAGATTTGCTGCTGTGTTAATCTTAGATTTAGGTGTTGGTATCTCATGTTGTTATAATCTTATATGTTGAGAAAATTATGAAAAGAGATGATGTGGATTATCGAAAATAATATTCCTGTCATACAGCTATTAGAAAGTCCCTGCATATTTGAAGTTTATTTTCTAAAGCAACATTTAGCTCAAACCAATTGTCTTTTTTTTTCATTCTACAGGAGGAATGGATGAACTGTCAGAGAAACTGGTTGTACCTGGAGAGTATCTTCAGTGCACCTGACATCCAGAGACAGCTGCCAGCTGAGGCCAAGATGTTCATGCAGGTAAGATCAGAATTTTTTTTTTATAGAAATAGATTATGTAAGATCTAATGAAATTCAAAATGGTCTCTATTGAAAAAATATGCGTAGTAGCACCTTAGAAATCAGATATATATTTTCATTTGTATGTAAATTCAAATCTAGTGATTAGTAAAGTCAATTCATTTAAATTTTATGAAGGACTTTTTATATTGTTTTCATAAATTGAACACAAACACAGAGATGAACACTAATTAATTGGAATGGTATTAAAATCAAATATATTTCCTCAACAGAATATGTAGAGATTTTATGAAAATGTAGAAAGTACATCAGCCAGCAAATTTAATTTCTGTGTATTTTTGTGTCAATGAAATATATATTTTTTAGGCTAGAGGTTAATGTGAATCTTGATCTTCTTAATTTTAGGTTGACAAATCTTGGAAGGAGATCATGCGGAAGGTAAATCGTCTTCCGCTAGCCATCCGAGCCGCCACCCAACCTGGGCTCCTAGAGACCTTCAAGAATAACAACGCTCTGCTAGATCAGATCCAGAAGTGCCTGGAAGCTTACCTGGAGTCCAAGCGATGCGTGTTCCCACGTTTCTACTTCTTGTCCAACGATGAACTGCTTGAGATCCTGTCACAGACCCGTAACCCACATGCTGTCCAGCCGCATCTCAGGAAGTGCTTTGATGCCATCGCCAAGCTGGAGTTTGGTACTGTGGCTGCTGATGGCAAGAGCTCTCCAACTGGAGACAAAGGTAGGAATAAACATTCATCCTAATCACAATCAATGAAATCTTTTTAGATTCTTCTTGCAATGCAATCATTCTTCAGGAAAATGCAGACAACCAAACAAATGTACAGGCATTTAAATATTTCTCACCAAAGTGTAGGTTAGGATTAACAATATTTTTGAAAATAATTTGTAATTATTTGACATTCCATACATTTTTCACAAATTCATTTTATGATTTTTGTTTCTTACCACATCTAGATCAAGCCACTACAAGTACCAATGACATCATCGCAATGATCTCTCCTGAGAACGAGAAGGTTGGTCTAGGTAAAGGTCTCAAGGCAAGAGGCAATGTTGAAGATTGGTTAGGCAAGGTGGAGGAGGCCATGATGTCATCACTCAGACGTATCACGAAGGCTGCCCTCGCTGATTTTGAGGTGAAATCGAAGGAGGAATGGATCGCTAGCAATCCCTCACAGGTAGAGTACCTCTTCCATTTTGGTCTGTTTTTATTATCTAATTTGTTAATACGACACCTTGAAAGCGAAATGAAATGATGGTCCATATGAAGTGATTTTCAGAAATTTAAGAATGAATTTTCCAAGACAGAATTGTTATGAGTAAACTAATTTGATTGCGCAATACTGGCTATATGGCTTCACAATAGAATTTGAATAATATTTCAGACTAATTCAAATTGCATAATTCAGGCAATGACCTCAAGGATTATTCAATTTGAATCAATAAACTAATTATCCATAAATCATTCTTGATTGAATAGGAAGTGCTTCCATGTCTCTATTGCAATTCAAGATTTTGTAATAAAATCAGTAATAATAATGTACTATGTCATCTTTCTACAGGTTGTACTGACTGTATCTCAGACAATGTGGGCTAGAGATGTGACAGAGGCACTGGAAACCACAGGAGATCGACTTGAGGCAATGAAGGAGTTTGAACTGACAAATATTTCTGTAAGTACTTTTACTTTGTTCATACAATGATCATCTTCTCTGAATGTTTGTAAAGAAACCTTCAGTGATTTACAAAATATGCTCAAACTATAGTTGTTGTACTTTTCAGATTGCCCTACTTGTATATCAAAAGTCGTAGGAGATAAAACCTATTTTATTTGCACAATATTGTGAGTGGTTTTTGTCTATGATTATTAAGACTCACTAATGATTCTTGATTTTATCATTGCAGAACCTGAATTCACTAGCTGCCATGGTACGGGGTGAACTGCCGAAGCTTGTGAGAGCCATCATTGGAGCTCAGATCACCATCGATGTCCATGCTCGTGACATCATCACCAGTATGGTCAAGAACCAAGTGGACTCGAGCAACAACTTTGAATGGGTGAAGCAACTCCGCTACTACTGGGATCTTGAGTTAGATAACTGTGTAGTTCGTATGTCCACTTCGCAGTATATCTATGGATACGAGTACCTTGGAGCATCAGCACGTTTGGTCATCACACCACTCACCGTGAGGAAATATTCCTATACTACTAGTGATTGTACAGTTTTAATTATTTATTTAAAACCCATTCCAGTTTACAATTGCAGTTGCCAAACTCACTAGTCTTTAATGAATTGAAGAGTTTAGTCCAGTTCAGTGGTTTAGAGCTATTTTGTATTCCATCTTTGACAAAAGTTGTCATTTTCTGATAGTAGAATTGAATTTCACGTAATTGTTATGATAATCTTCTTGCTCAAATATCTTTTTATATAAGGAAATATCAAAATATATGTAGATTGGGAAATCCTGATAGCATATATTTTCAAAATATTTCTAGTAATTTACATTGAATGCCTACTTTCTTCTTATGAATTCTATTTTATAGGATCGTTGCTACCTGTGCTTGATGGGAGCTCTTCAGCTAGATCTGGGAGGGGCCCCAGCTGGTCCAGCTGGTACTGGCAAGACCGAGACCACCAAGGATCTAGCCAAGGGTCTGGCCAAACAGTGTGTGGTGTTCAATTGCTCCGATGATCTAGACTACAAGATGATGGGTAGATTCTTCTCTGGTCTGGCCCAGTCTGGAGCTTGGTGCTGCTTTGATGAGTTCAATAGAATCAGTATTGAGGTGCTCTCTGTCATTGCTCAGCAGCTCATTACCATCAGGAATGCCAAAGCAGCCAAGGTTTGTTATTCCATACTACCTTTTATTTTTGGGGGTTTTTTTAGTGATAATAGGTGTGTTACTAGAAAGTTTTCATTGATTTCAAATCATTTGCAACTTGAAACAATCATGTAATGTGCTTTATCAAGACATGAACAAAGATTTTGGTTCGCACTTGCTCATCAACTGGAAACATATTGCAATCAATTGTAACCTGCTAGCAATACCCTTTGAGACTCAACGCTCTGACGTTATTAACAGAAAAAGAGAAATATATAGAAATGTTTGTTTTTTTAAGTTTTGAAAAACCACAATTCCTCAAGTGTAACTGCTGCTTGATGGATTCCATCCTGAGTTCATCTGATTGAAATTGTATTCATTTATTGTTTACAGCTGTCAAGATTCATGTTTGAAGGCCGTGAGATCAAGCTGATCCCTACATGTGCTGCATTCATTACCATGAACCCTGGTTACGCAGGAAGGACTGAACTGCCTGACAATCTCAAAGCTCTTTTCAGACCCATTGCTATGATGGTGCCAGATTATGGTAAGATTTTACTCAAATTAATTCAAATTATTTTTAAATGTCAATACTTTGAAATTGATTCTGGATGGCCTTTATCAAGTTTCTAGCATTCAGCTTTACTGGGACACTTACAAAGTTGTTTATTTCCATCCTGTCATATATTTCATCTTTGAAAATTTACAGTTCTGTAGTCATTATATGACAAAGTTCAGTAGAATTAACAGGTCCTTTGTACCATAAAAATTTGTAACCATGGAAAATCAGATCGCACCTTATATCATGGTACAAAAAACATGGCACTGTAGATGGCTTGGACCAGTGAATCACCTCATTATAAAGGGGTTTTGCTTTATCTGAACAGTTTGTAATAACATTTCACTGCATACTGTAGTCATATTTTGCAAAAAAAATTATCACAACTCGGTGCTAATATCTCTTTCTTGTTTTAGGTTTTGCTCTAGTAAATATCAGTGCAAAGTTTTAAAGTATCTGAACCCTTCCCCTCCTTTTTTTCCCTTTCAGCCTTGATTGCAGAGGTGATCCTGTATTCAGAAGGTTTTGAGGATTCCCGTAACCTTGCACGTAAGATGACCCAGATGTACAAACTCTGTTCAGAACAGCTGTCCCAACAGGACCATTATGACTTTGGCATGCGAGCCGTCAAGTCTGTGCTGGTCATGGCTGGTGCTCTCAAGCGTGGTAACCCAGACCTTGGTGAAGACATTGTGCTCATCAGAGCTCTCAGAGACAGTAACTTGCCCAAGTTCTTGGCCGATGATGCTATCTTGTTTAAGGTATGGTCAAATCTTCAATTAAAATTGAATTAATGTTGCATGGATATACAATTATAAAATTAGATTGTAGCTCATTTCAAGAATTGGAATTTTGCCAATGATTTTAAAAGATGTTAGCTGGGAAATTCATCAATAGAAGAAGTCATATTTTTGATCTTCTTTTTTTAACTCATTTCAAATGAAATGTATGTAAGACAACAGAAAAGAATAAAGAAAATAGCAAAACAACAGTTTGATAATCCATCAATTATGCTATGTTTTTTAGCTTGTATTGTAGAATATGTTACATCAGACTGTATGAGAACTGGATACTTGTATTGGTTGACTTGATCATGATTTAATATTGAAATCGTACTCAAGTCACCTGCTTTACCTTTGAACCACATCCTCTCACATTTGAATATTCAGCATTCAAGTTTATTGAATTTCTTTTCAGTTCATTGATCTAATTAAATCTCTCGGATGTTCTTCTTCACAGGGCATCTTGTCAGATTTGTTCCCTGGATGCGTGCTGCCGGAGCATGACTATGGTATCCTGCAGAAGACCATCATTGATTCCCTGCTTGCCAAGGGTCTCCAGCCTGAGCAGTGTGTTGTTAGTAAGGTCATTCAGCTGTATGAGACAATGATTGTCAGGCATGGTGTCATGTTGGTGGGACCCACGGGAGGTGGGAAGACTACTGTCTATGAGGTAAAGTTTGTGCAACATATCAAGACCTTTTTAATGCAATAAAAAGATTGGTCGCTTTTCTGCTTGATTTCAATCTTAGGTATTAGTTTGCAAATTTCTTGTCACTTTGTGAAAATAGAGTGTAAAAGATAAAGTAATCGGGATCTCTAAATATAAAAAATGAATTTGAAAGTGAGGTGAAGAGAGTATTGGAAATAAAGAGTATAGAATAAAGATCGAATAGATATTATGTGTTTTTATGTTTTTCATCTTATTTATGGAGCATCCCTTTGATATTTTCCTTCAATTGCAATGGAAAGAGGGCTTGTCTAAAAATGTAATATCTAAGGTCAAGACTTCTTTAAATCATATCAGCATAAACTCCCCTACCATCTTAGTAAAACATTGGGGAGATGTCTCTTTGATATGTCAACAGTCCCAACATTCAAATCAAGAAAGCAAGATCTAATAAGTTGTGTTTTAGGGTTGTGTGAGACATTAATTTTAATAATTGAGCACCATAAGTACCCAGCTGAGGCGGAGACCAGGGCTTTACAAGAAGGCTATCATCATGATATTGATAAGAGAAGCTGAAATCAGGGCCAGAACTAATTTTGATCACCTTTGATTTACTCCCTGTAGTGTTTGGCCAAGACACTGACTGACTTACATGCAGCAGGAGAAGATGTGCAGTACTACCAGCCTGTACATCGCTATGTACTCAATCCTAAATCAGTTACTATGGGAGAGCTGTATGGAGAGATCAATAAGCTCACCCTAGAATGGCAGGACGGACTGATGGGTCTTACTGTCAGGAAAGCTACAACAGTGAGTAGAATCAATAATTTAGTAGCACCCAATTGCTTCGGGCCACTCCCCTATCAATATGAGACGCGTGCAGCTTGGTCTATGGTCATTATAGTCTGATGAAGGCTAGCAATATAAAGCAGCCAAAACATCACATTCTACTAATGTTCCACATTTGCACATCGTGAGACACCTGATTAAATCTTTTCAATTAATTTAGTAGCAGTTAGATGGGAGGATATTATATGATGACTTTATGAGAGAGCCCACAGTCAATGGGAAATCCTGGAAAAAAATTATGGACATGGAAAGTCAAGGAAAAGTCAAGGAATCTGACAAATTTGTAAAAAGTCATGGAAGTGCATTTGCATTTTAGCCATGGTAGCTTGACAGTTGGTTATGTCTTGCAGCTCTCATACTTTTTGTCTGTGAGGGGAGGTGGAGGCCATCATAACTTGTGAGGTTTTTTAAACTGTATGAGGTAATTTTCTTAAAAAAGACACTGTATTCAATTAAATCAATTATGCCATGAATGCATATCAATGTATTTCTAGGAAAAAATGAGAGATTAATTGTTATAATTTTACTCCATTCCATTTTAATCTGCATGGGTAAATACCTAAATTGATATATTGTCTCATAATTTTGAACAGAAAAAGAATCATTTTTAGTTTGTTGGTATCTTTAGTTTGTTCCCAATTTCAAGCTGTTAGAAATAATATCTAATGTACTATTTCAGGGCTGCTAAACTTTTGAAATGTTGATGAGTCAAAGATACTGGCAAAAAACAGCTCAGATCATTTGGATCAGCTATTTGGATATTTATATTCCAATTTCTAACTTAATGAATAATCCAGAAGATTGAGAGGCCGGCTGCTTGTTATGAAGTTATCAAATCTTGAACTGCTGAATGAATCCCTCTCTTATAACTATTTTTCAGGATACGACTGAAGATCACAAGTGGATCATCTGTGATGGTCCTGTGGATGCTCTGTGGATTGAGAACATGAATACCGTGTTGGACGATAACAAGATGTTGTGTCTAGCTAACAGTGAACGTATCAAGCTCTCTAATTCTATTCACATGGTGTTTGAGGTCCAGGACTTGGCTGTTGCCTCCCCAGCTACTGTCAGCAGGTATGGAAAAATTCAATGACATGCATTATGATATTTGATAATATCATAATAATAATAATGCTATAGTGTTTGTATTCACAAAATGATGGTACATGTATGATTAAAGCAAATGATTGTAATTCAGAATAACATTATACACTGTAGAACGGAACAACGAACACTTGTGGTTATCTTTTCACTATAAAAATGCATTTGTTGGAAAGTTTTGAAAGCATTTTATGCTTTAGTTCCTTACAAACTAGATGGTCCCAAGTTTGCATCCTGCATATGGCGATAATTTCCTTTCACAAGAAATTTTTAAAATGTAAGTTCTTTGAAATTCTCGCGCATTGGGAGGGCGGTTGGCAAAAGTCAGGGTAGAAATAACAGAAAACATACCAAGAGCACTCTGTAAAGTGGATACTTGAACTGTTTTAATTGTTTTCATTCCAAAAATAAAAACGAAATTTCAAAGGAATGAAAAGTTGCTTTTCATACAAGACACTGAGTGGTTTATATATAATCATCTAAGTGATTCAAATAGAAGATATTTGTGACCAAAATGATTAATTTTGTTTTCAACGGTTTTTCTTTTGTCACAGATGTGGTATGGTGTACATAGACCCTGGTGAACTGAAGTGGATGCCTTATGTTAGGACATGGCTTGCTAAATTCAAGGACAAACTTCAAGAAGAAACCTTTAACTACATTCTAGAGCTGTTCTCTAACTATGTAGAGGATGGGCTCAAGTTTGTCACCAAGAAGTGCATACAAGCCATTGGTCAGGTAAATATCCCTTTTATATATCAGTCATCATATGATATGTGTCCTGATGTCTCAAAATTTACAATTGTTTTACTTCTATATTTTTTCCCTTTGACAATAATGATTCCAATTTTTCAAATATTAAAATATTTGCATTCAGTATTCAAGTTCTATCAAACAAAGAATTGTTAATGTTGACTTGATGGAATAAAAAGTGTTTCATTCCTTCTACTTGCGGAGGGTTTTGAGACAGTCTGTCAATCATTGTCAATTATTAGAATTCATGTATTCCTCTTTGATCCTAGAATTGACTTAAATACACATGTATAGGATTATATCACAAATATATCTCACCTCTTTACTTATTCATAATCATTTGAATCGTCTCAATAAGGGAGAGGATGTAATTGAATTAATTTACAAAGTTTGTTGGTTACTCTATCATGCTCACTCACAATACTTCTTATCTTCCGACTCAGGTTGACATCAGTAAAGTGACGACCCTTTGCTGTCTGCTTGAGGCTCTCCTATTCCAAGACAAAAGCAGTGTCAGCCTGAAGCTAGAGACTGCTAAGCTGCATCCCATGATATGCTCAACGTTTGTCTTCTCCTACCTTTGGGCCATTGGAGGTAACCTTCTGGAGAACTGCTGGGATGCCTTTGATACCTTCATCAGGAATCAGTTTGAGGACAATGGTGATGCCAAGGTATGATGCTCCCTTTTTTAATCTCACTTTTAGAAACTTTATTATCATTGATATTTCGAGAAAAGAAAGATTATGCTATTTTGATTACAAAATGTTATATTATTTTTATTACAAAATGATGTTCCAGTTAACTTCCACTTGAAAATGTAATCTCAGTTCAATAGCTGAATTGACTTTCTTGATAACATGCATATACAATTGCAACAAAATCCCAGTGTACAATTACACATAGTTTATATTTTGTTACTTGGTCTTGATAAGTCAGAAGATGAGAGGGAGAAGAAAGTCAAGATCACTGAAAATCTTAGTGTTACTGCATTTGCAATGACATTAGTTTGTCTGCATTCGTATTCTTTATAGCAAAGTAGAAATCAAGCTCCCGAATGTGTTTTCAGTGATTTTGTGTGTTTTCTTCATGAAATGATAAAGCAGTTTTATAGCCATACATACTTTGCATTTTATTTCATAGTAACTTATTAGAATATCATTTAATATACATTATTCTTGTAAATTTTCTCCCCTTTTCAAATCCAGCTTCCCTCCAATGGAGACCTGTGGAGCTGCTACATGGACTTTGACAGCAAGCGAATGGATCTATGGGAGAAGATCGTCCCTACCTTCAAGTACAACCCTGAGGTTCCTTTCTTTGAGATGTTGGTACCCACCATGGATACTGTCAGATTTGGATACCTCATGGAGAAGCTTCTTCTCGTCAAACACTCTGTATTGTTCACTGGAACTACTGGTGTAGGAAAGGTAATTTTTTTATTCAAGACAAATTTTATCATAAGAAACATCACTTCATTAATTGTATATTTTAGAACAATAACATGAAAGCATATATAGTGCCGGTATCCGTTAGGCTGTGATGCTCATAGAACTCAACAAAACAACACAAATCACATTTGATTTGTAGTAAACTTGAAGTATTAACCTAATTAATTAATCATGCACAACTATTTGAAAAAGAGATAAGTTTTCAGAGTAGCTTTGAAGCTATATCTTCCGGAGATTGTTTGTTCAATTTATTAATGCTGAAATCCAGTTAACTTGAAATTATCTGGCCCACTGTATTACTGTATTGTCTGATTATCTTTTAGATACTAGAATGAAAGTGATTAGGTTTGGATGCAAGAGGTATGATAACTTGAATATGCCTTAAATTATGACATTTGTAAAAACTAATATTCATGTTTTTCATGTCTTTATATTTTTAGTCTGTTATTGCCCGAGCCCTACTAGAAGGTATTGCTGAGAAGGCTGACTATGTTCCAATCTTCATGAACTTCTCCGCTCAGACGAGTAGTCAGAGGACACAGGAGATCATTGAGGGCAAACTAGAGAAAAAGAGAAAAACTATTCTTGGTAAGTTTGTACGTGATGGTTTTTTCATCGAAAACTTTGATCCTTTTAAAGTTACCATTCAATATTACAGCAAATTTTGTAAGGATGTAGATTCAGTAAATCAGTGTTGACTCTGTTCAATCTGAAGACCTTCATTCTATGCCACACATGTTTTTATAATTGGTTGTTGTTTGTAGTTTTATTATTTCATTTTTGTTTACTTATACCATGGATGTGTATAGATTCAATATAGTTTTGAAGCTTTAATTTTGTAAGAAAGATGTGCATTTAAATGTCATCATTTATCATCATTGATATAATATCCTTCTAACGTTCAGAAAATTCACACCAGTATCACAAACTTTGTTCAAAGATGATGCTAAAATCTTAAGCATGAGCACAAGTTGAAAATTACATCCCCTTGATCTGAAATGCAGGTGCTCCTATTGGAAAGAGAGTGATCATCTTTGTTGATGATCTGAACATGCCCAAGCTGGATACGTATGGTTCACAGCCTCCCTGTGAGCTCCTCAGACAGTATCAAGACTTTGGTGGCTTCTATGACAGGGAGAAGATGTTCTGGAAAGATATTCAGGTAAATATATTCAGTCATATTCAGTCTCTGTTATGTCTCCGTTTCTTGAACATTTCTGATTGGGTTTCTGTGCATTATGATATAAATATCTTCCACTCATTGAAATGAATTACCAGCTTGACATATTGATGGTGCTATTTTTCAAGGAATATAGAGAAGTGAAATATATCATGAAAAATGACATAATATTGTTAAGGTAATCTGTAAAATACAGATGCCAACCTTCTTGAATATGCATGTGGAAAATAAAATGTTAATCACCAAGGAGCTGAAATAAATACTTTGTCTTGAGAGATAGAATGATATTCACCATACAATTTCTTTCATGATATAATTTTAAATGGTTTACACTTCAATTTCTACCTTATTGTCATGTCTGGTGATATGGTACATAATGTTTGTATAATTTTATGAAAAAATATGCAGTTGAACTGAATCAACCTCATCTTTAGTTTTCAGTGAATTGAGTAGCATTTAGTGCTAAGAAGTTGTCATTTGTCAAAGTCACATTCCTGATTGCATATGTTATGTTATGTCATGTTATTTTACCTGTACTTTGTAGGATGTGACACTAGCATCAGCCTGTGCCCCTCCCGGTGGCGGTCGTAACCCGGTCACACCTCGTCTCTTCCGTCACTTCAGCATGCTGTGTGTCCCTACAGCATCGGATCACAGTCTCAA